>PVIC010046212.1:0-14335 GCA_004025085.1 Thryonomys swinderianus
AGCCAACCTGTCAGAACCCTGATCTTCAAATTCCCACCTTCTAAAACTGAGAAATAAATGTCTGTTAACTGCTTTGATAAATGATAGTTGGTTGTAGCAACCCAAAGAAAGGCAGACGGCCTTTCCATGAAGTGCCTAACAGAGATAGATAAACCACAAATTCATTTACTCTCTAATGCCATCAATTTATAAACTAACTCAAACTATAATCTATTAGAATTAGCCACTTATAAGTTATCATTGTGTCTTATCTACAGCAATGTTTCATCTTCATTAACAGTCAGTCAAAATTTAAGTACTTAATAACTCACAGTTAAGACAAAAATTGTAACTTGTTTTAAAATCAGATAATGCTACAAAAATTATCTGAGCAAAACTAGCAAATCTGTACACAAAGTAATTGTCAAAGTACCCACCATAAAGTTCAACAGTTATATCCTTTTGGTTACTCTTGTTTCCGTTATGACCCTCTCTATTTTCCCACTGACTGAGATGTCAGGTTATCCACAAACATGTCTCTACATATCTACAATATGTCTCTTCAAAGAGCATGCCATAAGAAAAATGACTACGATAGTATAATCACAGTTAAAATTAGCATTTACTCTTTAACACCGTCATTTCAAATTTGTCTCTTGTATTATTTGTTGGAGATAAAATAAGTTCTATTGTCTGTATTAGATTGCTTCATCTCTCAGGTTTCTTTTAATCGGTAAGTTTCTCCTCCCTCTTCCTCATTTTGCAATTTATATTTGACAGAACTGGGTCATTTCTCCCTTAGAGTTCTCATGTTCTGGACTTTGATGATTGAATCTCTATGATGTTGTTTAATATTCTTCCATGTTTTATATTTCCAACAGTTGAACCTTGACAATTGTTTTGTTTCAAGTTTAACTTGAGGTAAGAGTGTTTTATTTTAGATGCTGTCTACTTGCATCAGAAGGTACATAAAGACTACTTTTCTAAGATTTATTTTTCACTATTGATCATTGTCCAGATTCATTGTTGAGAGTAAATTTTTTAGTAAATTTAATTGATCATTGTAACCCTCAATTTTTATCACCAATGTTTTGTATATAAAGTATGATATTAATATTTAGTGAAGGATTCATTTACAATTACTTATATTAGATACAATTTACTGAAATCTCAGTAAATGTGGAGTAGTAGGCAAAACACTGAGTAACTATAAATAGAAAAGACACAATCTTGTTCTTAACTTACCAATAACCTGGCAAATATAGTATTTAAATTTAAATTTAAATATAGTAAAATACATACCACAGCACAGCAAATCCAAAAGGAGTGAATTGACAGAAATAACCAAATGCTAGGGAGTTTTGCAGCAGAAACTATGACCCACTGTACTTTTTACATCACCAGTTTTACATTTTTTAAGGAAATTTAACCATTTTATTTTATTTTTATTTTTATTTATTTTATTTATTTTTTGTTGTTGCTGTTGAGACAGGGTCTCGCTTTGTAGTTCAGGCTGGCTCTGAGCTCACTATGTAGCCCTGGCAAAGCTCAAACTTAGCACTCCTCCTGCCTCTGCCTCCCGAGTGCTGGGATTACAAGCATGAGCCACCACGCCTGGCACTATGGTATGTGGTATTGATTGTTGCTGGGCGTGAGTCTCTACACCCAGCATTGTATGTGGTTACCCGGAATGGAACTCAGGACCTTGCGTTTGCGAGGCAGGCGCCAGAACCACTGAGCTAATCCTCCGCCCCATGACCATTTTATTTAAAAAAATAGAAAATTTGGGCCGAGGGTTAGCTCAGTGGTTCCGGCGCCTGCCTCGCAAGGGCAAGCTCCTGAGTTGTATCCCGGTAACCACATACAATGCTGGGCATGGAGACTCACGCCCACCAGCAATCAATGCCACATACCATAGTGCCAAGTGTGGTGGCTCATGCTTGTAATCCCAGCATTCGGGAGGCAGAAACAGGAGGATTGCTGAGTTTGAAGCTTGCCTAGGCTACATAGGGAGCTCAGAGCCAGCCTGAACTACAAAGCGAGACCCTGTCTCAAAAAAAAAAAAAAAATAGAAAATTAAAAACATGTAACGGCCTATGTGTTAATCCAGCAGAACAAACACTCACACTTTATATTTGCATTTTAATTTTGTATAATTATCATTTCTGTCTCGTTTCAAAGATGGCCAGGCTCACTTTATTCAGGGAATCACAGCTGTAGGGGGGGGAAGCATGCCAGCTCGGCCCTGCAGGGTTATCTGGAGGCCAGGCTTGACTCCCGGTAGGGCTAGTTCCATATCACACAGTTCCCCTAATAACCTTATATGCCAGGAACATTCATTTCCCAGGACATTTAGCACTTATTTAAGGCGATTCAAAACATGATACTCATTTTGGTAATGATTTTTTCTATTAGTGAGTAAGGGTGCTGAGTCCAAAGGCATGCTTTTTTTTTTTTTTTTTTTTTTTTTTTTTTTTTTTTTTTTTTTTTTTTTTTTTTTTTTTTTTTTTTTTTTTTTTTGAGAAAGGGTCTTGCTTTGTAGATCAGGCTGGCCCTCAGCTCACTATGTAGCCCAGGCAAATCTGGAACTCAGCAATCCTCCTGCCTCTGCCTCCCAAGTGCTTGGATTACAGGCATGAACCACCACGCCGGGCCAAAGGCATGCTTTTTAAAATAATATTGGAATTAATATGTAAACATGTTCATAAAAATATCTCACTTCACATTTTCTATTACTTTATCTTAAGAGGTGACTGGAAGAAAAAGTCTTAAATTTTTTAAATGTATTGTTTCTTCATGTTTTTCAAAGATTTGAAAGAGTGATATTTCTTTTCTTCAAAAAAGTTAAATCTGCCTTATTTAGTCACAGATATTATTATTTCAAAGGATGTACTAGCCCATAATCTAGAACAGTAAAAACAATAAAATGTTTTCCATTCCCACTGTGTGTGTGAGGAAGTAGGTGTCTAAGATTGCTTTAAAGAATATCACACATCGGAAACTGATACTGCGCAGAAGCGGCCCGGTTCACGGTTCTGAGGGCTGGGAAGTGAGGCGCAGGGCTGCAGGTGGGGACCAGGGCCGCCCCCTAGGTCAGTCCTAGTGACAGGTGAGGCAGCCAGGAGAGAACAGAGAGCTCTAACCTGTCGCCTCCAGCTCCTTATACCTGGATGGAATAAATTCACCCAGGCTGTCTTCAGACTGGAACACCTCCCTGCTGCTGCCAGAACCCTGAGCTCCTGCACTGGAGATTGTTTCCAACAGCTATTTTTGGTCAAACCATAGCAGTCTCTATGCCAGTGTTTCTCAAGTCTTTCCTCCTTTAAGAACTATTCTCTTTGCTTCAAAACAACAAACAGCAAAAACTGAAATCAATCCCTTCCACGCTTCCCTCGAGGAAACACCAACCGTGAGTTGAAAAAATATAGCTGTTTTTGGAGTTGTACTGTCTGATGTTTACATGGTAGAAATAAACTAGTTTTATATTTCAAACACAAAATTCTAAAGTAACGCTGACTAAGCTTTTCCACGTTACTCTCAACTATGGACAGACATAATTGAAATATTTTCTACGTAGAATGTAGCTCCATGAGGTTTGCAAAGATATCCTTGGGGTGAGAGAAGCTGAGATTGAATCTTAAACTGTTTCTTGATAAGAGTCTGAACTTGGATAAATAATTTAACATCTGCCCCCTCAGTTGCTTCATCTGCACAGTGATAGGGACAATGCCTACTATTCAGGTCTATAAAGATTAAATTATAGGGTTAAATAAAGTTGCACAATGAGATGTCTTGCAGTAAATAACGAGAAGCTTTTGTTTGTTTGGAAGCAGAACTATTTGTTTTCTGGAGAGTTCACAGGCAAAGAAAAAGCTTATGCCCAAATGCTGAAGTTCAGGATTGAAAACCTTTTCCACTGAATGTTTTTAACTATGCTTCACAAACTCTGCAAGCCATGTACTTAACACAGATCTCACTTTTCATGGCTTTTCATCTTTGTGGGATTTGATTCATCTATCATGAATCAAATTTGAACCACTTATTATGTTTTATTTAATTTAATTAAAAAATATCTAGAGGCTGGACGTGGTGGCTCACGCCTGTGATCCTAGCACTCGGGAGACAGAGACAGGAGGATTGCTGAGTTCGAAGCTTGCCTAGGCTACATAGTGAGCTCAGAGCCAACCTGAACTACAAAGCAAGACCCTGTCTCAAAAAAAAAAAAAAAAGATCTAGAGAAGGAATAAAGTTTTGTATCCCCGGCTTACAGAAAAGGAGTCAATGTTTAATCCACTCCTATACTTTCCCAATTAAGAAATTAAACTGGGTCTCTGTGACCCAAGACTTTTGCCAACTGCACCATCATTTCCCAAAGTAACCCTGAAATGGGTGAGTGTTGTATAGAGCAACATTAGAGAATGAGTAATCAGTACCACTAATGCCTTGTGGCTGTTACGCTTCCTTTTCATCAATCCGTGGCTCACTTAGCATTTCATGCATTCTTCAAGGTGCTGCCTAAATGTAACTTTAATAGTTGACCCATAACAGCACAACTCTACACACTTCTAGCCAGGATATGTTAAACTTCTCCATTACAAACTCTTTATCTCTGTTGCCTCTTTCACTGTTTAATAATTCTTATAATAACTATGTTCTTAATGCCTCTATCAACCACAAAACTAAAAAATCTATAATATGACAGGTGCTAGGTATTTTGTTTAGGACCAGATATGTGGTATATGATATTCATTAGTTGTTATATAAAAAATTTTTAGTAAATACAGTACACATAAAATATATGAATAAATATATTTTAAATTATATGTTCTTTTTAAATGATGGTGAACTAGATCAAAAATATTGGGTATGACTGCCTTTTTGGTATTGTCTGAGGTTTATAGTAGATAAATTCTCTCAAAAATATGGAAATCAGCTGGGTGTGGTGGCTCACGCCTGTAATCCCAGCACTCGGGAGGCAGAGACAGGAGGATTGCTGAGTTCGAGGTTTGCCTGGGCTACATAGTCAGCGCAGAGCCAGCCTGAACTACAAAGCTAGACCCTGTCTCAAAAAAAAATATATATATATATGGAAATCAAAGAGTAACAACTACTGCTTCATCAATAAATTTGGCTTAGGAATCTTTTTAAATTACCAAGTGTAAATATTTTCCACATTATTGACGTTGTTAATGGATTTTGTTTTAACTTCCATTTTTTACCTCCTGTGGTTTGATTTTAGAGAAGCTAAAAAACCATGCATAATCTGGGTCAGTGTTATCCTTCTCTTTGCAACCTGCAATACAAAAAGTATGCTGGATGGTTTCTGGGGTATGGCTGAGAATTAACCAATGATCAAAATTAAACAGAATAAAAATATCTCTTGTCCATTAAAGATACTCAATAATGTAGCACTTATGGAAGGCACAAGTGAGGCCCATCGTGTGACACTTCTTTCCAGTGTACCAGCACTTTCATTTCAGTTTTGAGCTTACGGTATAGTCTCTAATGTATTTCAATTTTAGTCAGATGGATGAGAATGGATTCTGCTCCTGTACACTAACTGCCCTATAATATTAGGAAACAGTGCTTCACCAGAGAAGGCTTACACAACTGAATGTGAGGATCTTAGGAACTCAGATGCAAAACTACAGGGCATCCTTGGGCAAGTTCTTGAGGTGTGCATTGGATTTCTTTGCCACTGAAGGAAGAGAATTGACTTCTTAGGGATCAACACATACACATTTGGTAGAACCCTAATCCAAATTTTGATAACAAGTAACCAAATCTAGACTACAATTGTGTTTTTTAACATATAAAGTATATTAAGTATTTTTAAATAGCTTCCAAAGTTAAACAAATACACAGACACACACACACACACATACACACACACAATGGGTTGCTCATGATAGGCTTGTGAGAGTTTGACTAGCTTGAGAGTAAAAAATTCCAATTCAAAACCCATCTATGTTTTCATCTAAAACTTGAGAGAATGATTAAAGCTGAAACTTTCTGAGTCAGTGAGTTAACGAATTTCCTCAGATGCTTCAAAACACACTGGGATGTACAAACATATGTGACCCTGAGACAGGGCTTCATATGTCTGTTTATAGAAACCCAAAGTATAAGTAATTTAAAAAGCAAAGTAAAGGAGAGATGACAGCAACAGGAAGGTAGATTTTTGTGGAGACAGAGAAGAGGACCTGGAGAAGGGGGACAGGCAAAGATAGGATGAGGGGAAGAAGAATAAAAACGATTCCCCAAGATGAATGTAATTAACACAGTTACAAACATATAGTGAAATAAAATAAAAAATAATTTAAAATGAAAGATCAAGGTAACTACTTTGGTTGGAGCACTGATGTCATTGGGATAAGCTTTATTTATATATTCTATATAATTATACAATTATATTATATTTAATGATGTTTTATGCTACAAGTCAATTATATTTATTTGTGTACCAACTTTCATTGAACAAGGTAAATATTAAAACTGAAAGATCTTAGTTGTTTTCTGGGCTAACTTTTTCAGTTTTTACATGAGGTAACCAAGGTTTCCAGGCATTAATTGCTTTTCTGACAATTATTAATTCTTGAAAAAACCAAGGTCCTGATTTCCAGTCTTTCTGTATTCCTTTCATCATATTACACATCTTTTTAATGAATGTGAAGAAAGCTACACAGTCTAATTGTTTCTCCATTGTCAGACTGGCATCTTGGAAAAAGAAAAGTCTGCATTCCTCAATATTGGGTAGAGTTTGGTTAACATCATTTCTAACAGTTGTTAAAATGAATAACAGCCACTTTAAAACTGTAATAAAAAATCAAAGATCTCCTCTTACTGAGTCTCTTCATTTTTTGTGAATGAATAAGAGTTACAGATTAGCTTACTTTAATTAAAGTTTATTTTAATTGAGCACAGACAAGATTAAAGCTTGCCTTTGAAAGGAAAAACAAAGATACTTTACCAATTGTGGCAAATTTTTCCTAGAGAATTCTGTTCTTTTCAGTTAATAGGAGGAAGGGATAGATTTCTTGTTCTAGAAACAGAACAGATGTGCTCTTCAAGGCCCATGCTTTGCTAAACTTTCCAAATAAAAGATGAAAATACATACAAATCTCATTAAGTGTAAATATGCTTGTCTTAAAGTTGTTACCTTGAAGATGAAGTTAAATTCTGAATTCAACTAGTTAACAAGAACTTAATTAGGGTAACTTAGAATTTAATCTTAACATTATAAAGTATCAAGTTCATATTTAATTTGATCCTTCAAAATGTCCATGATGATTAGTGTCTGCTATTGGATCCATTTGCACTGAAAATCCATTATGTTTGGAGATGGATGCTGGTTTTGTTCCTTGGTGGTAGTTTTTTTTTTTTCCTTGCTTTTTTTCTTTAATTATACTGTTTGTTTTATGCTACTAACATGAGGCTATATCATTCCTATTAGCATTTGCAATTTGAAACACAAGTATGTCACAAATCCTGACAGTAAATAATTGAAGCATTTAAATAAACTTGTGTATGTGACACAGTTCTCTGGTTGAGCAAATTTGTAGAGCAGGATTTTATTCTGATCTATAATTATACTTGCCAGTGACTGGTGTGATCCTTACTGAGTCAGATTAATTTCCACATTAAGCAGCCATCTGTAGAGATTTTCATAGTACCTCTACAGTGCTATGCACCACAGGAGAATTCTGAAACTACCTAGCCACTGGGGAGCTTTTAACACCGAGTTTGTAGGCCTATAGCCGTGAACATGTAGTCCCAGACCCTTACGTTGCCCCCCCTAACCTATTACAAAGTTGTCTAATGAGCCAATAAAAGTGTACAATGTTTGGGACCACTAATGACAGAACAAATGATAAGCTGAGAACATCATTATTTTCTTTAAAAATGTCTTTAGGCTTATGTTGAACAAGTAACACGTCCCACTGAGCAGAACAGAGCCTCTATCATTGCTTTGTAAAGAATAAATGTCTTCAAAATTTGGGCCAGAGTTGCAAGCTATGTTGTAATTCTGTGAATGTACTTTGTTATGTAGAAAGAATCATACTCTGTTCTTGTTATAATAGGCTGATGTAAGAAAAGAAAAACTATTTCAACTTCAATAACAGGATATTACAGAAATGTGCAAGGGGTTTTAGAGTCCTGATAATTTATATAATATTGTTTAAATTAAAAGTAAAAATATTTGAAATTTAGAAGTAGATGTTGTTTTAATTTGGGGGCAACTAGCTCCAACAGCACTGATTTAAAGTGCTCTTTCAACATAAAAATGCAGCCTTCATAGTGAACACTAGTTCCCTACAAAATTCATGACAGGAATACATTTCAGGTTTATGATTTACCTGTTTTTACCTTTAAGTAGAAGCACTGTCCTTAGAATGAAAGAAAAGAGAAAACAGAAAAGAACATTTAAGAAGTCCATTAATAGCAAAATCAGGAACTACTGGCATTAACCATTTGGTTGAACAAAATATAAATAGTAGAGAGAATCTTACAATTGTTACTGAAGAAGGGTTTCCCGTTTACACTGAACACTACAAAGCCCCTTTCTACAAGACATTTTCATTAAATAAACTAATCCAAGTGCTTCTATAAAAAAGGGAAGAATCTATTACACAGCAAGAGGACCAAGGGAAGGGTTTTCAGAGGAAGTGGGAAACTCACAGCCTGGCGCTGTGACATAATGTTACCAGGAAGGAAGGTGAGAAATAGCACTTAATCTGTGTTTGTGTGTGAGTTGCTTTTAAAGTGCACACCTGAAAGATACGATTGCAGGTGGGAGCCCGCAACACAGCAGTGCTCCTCTTGCAGCACTGGCCACATCGGGTCCGGAGCAGCCCCCCAGCACTGCCATGTTGCTTTTCCTTTGAAGCCCTATGTGTCCCCAAGACAAGCAGGCCAGGTGGGGCTGATCCTGCCTTTGTAAGGCTCATATCAGTGATGGGTGATGGATACTAAACAAATTAGCCTATTTTTAATTAAACCCAAGAAAAATATGGAATGTTTTATAGACTTAAAGCTCTTTACCAGATTTTCAGGCCATTTGGTCAAACTTATAAATTATTGATATAGAAGAGGCCCAGAAAGCAGTAAGGCTTTTGGTTCTTTCCACTGTAGAGCCCACTTAGTGTGTCTGAAATATGTCTTACTAAACATTCTTTTCCAAGATAGTGAGTTGATATATAAATTGAATTCTAGTTGTAACTTGCTTACCTGAGCAGTATGACAAACTTGGTCAACCTAATTACTTCTCAAAGTTATTAATTTCAAAATACCATATACAAGATGTTGAGGTGTCAAATTAAAGCATGGACCTCACATTGATTGATGTGTGTCGGGCTAGTTCTCATTAACATTCCCTCTCCTCGAGAAAATTGGACACATTGGAGAGCACTGTTGAAATCTAGGTCATGAGGAGAGTGTTTTTATCCTTTAATAAAAAGTGATCTTTGTGATATTTGTATATATTATTGGGATACAGTGAAAAAAAATATATATATATATGTTCACATTGTGGAATTTTTTTTTTTTGAGACAGGGTCTCACTTTGTAGTTCAGGCTGGGCCTGAGCTCACTATGTAGCCCAGGCAAGCTTCAAACTCAGCAATCCTCCTGCCTCTGCCTCCCAAGTGCTGGGATTACAGGCGTGAGCCACCATGCCTGGCACTGTGGTACGTGGTATTGATTGCCGATGGGTGTGAGTCTCCACTCCCAGCATTGTATGTGGTTACCGGGGATTGAACTCAGGACCTTGCGCTTGCGAGGCAGGCGCCGGAACCACTGAGCTAACCCTCTGGCACACATTGTGGAATTATTAAACCCAGTTACTTCACACACATATGTATTATTATGATATAAACATTTCAAAACACAGTATTTTGAAATATAGAATGCATTATTGTTTATTATACTCACAACTCTGTGTAATCCTTATTTAAATAAAAGAGACTCCCAGTCTTAAAGTCAAAGAAACATATTTATGTAGTCAACTTTCACAGCTCATAACCAGATGAAAACACATATATGGTAAATATTTCCTTTTTCAAAAGCTCCAGATAATACTCTGGAATAGAGAAGATCAGAGCTGGCAGGCCCTTGGATGGCTTCCCAAATTATAAAAGGAAAACAGTTCATCAGTTTTGTGGACAGGAAAAGAATCTCCCTGCAGGAACAGACTTCTGGCAATCTTCTGAGTACATTTCTCCTCATATTACTGAGAATCGAGGAAACCATACAACATTCAAAGAACAAGATTATGTCATATATATATATATGTATATATGTATATATATGCATATATATATGTATATATATATACATATATATATGTATATATGTTACTCCGAATATTATATCATTTCTAAAACACCTTTTTGCTGCCTGGTGGTAAAGCGCAATGATGTACCTGGCCTATGCTGCTGTGTTCATCTCACTTCCGGAGCAGAACAAAAGAAGAAAAGAATGTGTGACTGAACTTCATGATTCTTGCCTTGAATTTCTTTCTTAAGTGTCAACCAAAAGGATTGAAGAAAACTGAAGTTCCCTGTACTCCCAGATATCTGAGGAATAAAAACAGGAAAAAACGTATAGAACCTACTACACAACGATGCTATCTCTTCCTAAAAAGATATTTGAGCTCTACAACTCAGGCAACGTAACAGGACAGATTAGTAAAATGACTTCAGAAAATGGCATATAACTATATTTTGTATTTACTATACCTATTAAAGATCTTAGGGAAATAATAGTTCTGGATTGGCTAGTTTCTAAAACTTGGTTCTTCAGACAAAATAAAATAGAAGATGTACTAAACTTGTGTATCAGATGGCAAGTAGATTGAGAATTAATACTATGGTATGAACGACATTTCCTGTCCAGTGTTGCTGAATATTGCAAAATCAATCCTGGCTTCATTTTACCAGGAGTATGTGGTTGCTGTATGGAAGTTCATTGCTATTTCACTGGATCAGATGTTAAAAACAATTTCACATTACACGGCCAAGAATTCCTGTGGTTCTTGATACAACAATGAGAGAGCAACTAAAACACCAGAGAAGGACTGGAAATACCAAGCTGTTTACATTTTCCAACTGGGAAAACATTTCTTCTAAAAACATTTAGTAAATAGCCCAAGTTATTTTCAAAATTCAGGACTGAATTAATTCATATTACATTTTGTTTTAAAATAGAGTTAAAAATAATTACAAAGATGAGAAGAGAAGAAAAATAATTCGAAGAAGAGAAGCATTGCCCAACTGACTTCAAACACCTTCTAGCGAGATATGCTGAGCAGGATCCAGCAGCAAGGATGTGGAATTCTTTCTGCGAAGGTTTGATTTGAATCTAATCACCAGACAACCTTCAGGTAAGTACAAGTTGTATCACAAATGCAGCTGACTTGGAGTGTTCAAATTTCAATAGCATAAGACATTTAAAATAAAAAGTCAGAAAATGTTAGATACATAGAGACTAAGAGGTCACATCCTGAAATACAGTGCATGTTATGGCAAGTTTGTGTGTTGGAGACTCAGTTCCATAATTCATATGTTAATGGCATTTGGAGGTGGGACTTTTTAGAAATAATTAGGATTTGATGGAAACATGTTGTCCCAGCCGCTCTACAGAAGAAGCAAGACAAGGTTGGCAGGGTCCCTCTCGCCTGTGTTAGAAGGGCCTCCAGCTGTGACCCCATAAGAAATTCAACAGATGCTGGTGCAGTGGAACAGAGCTTCCAGACTTCAGAACTGGGAAAAATTATTTTCCTTGAAAATGTACCCAGGCTTTGGGATTCTCTTACAGCATCAGAAAAATGAGCAAAGACAGCACGTGATCCCTAGCTGAACCTGGTTCATCACAACAGAAGCAACAGAAGACATAGGAAGGGTATACTTGGGTTGATTGAGGCTATTTTGTAGTGAATCAGATGCTAGATCAAGCTATTAGAGCATTATGCATTTTTGAGACTTAAAATTATGTAGTTACTGGAATTATGTGCAAAGAAAATATTTTCATGTATTTGTCGATTCTAATTTTTGAGAGCTACACCCAGAAGTATTTAGAATCCTGGTTTATGCAACTTATTATAAAACAGTTCAGTAGAATCTGTATGCCTATAAAAATCAAGTTGTAAAATGTTAATAATTAGTAGATCTAGGTACAAAATACAAAGATGTTTTTATTACATTATAGTTTCCATCTTATAAATTGGTTTGAAATTTTTAAAACAAAATGCAGAAAAACAACTTTTGAGCAATTATAAATTATCCAACCACCTCATCCATCAACTCTAGAACTTTTTGTCACACAATATTTCTGGGCACTAACATTCTTTCAACAAAGACTTCACTGCCAACCTTAGCTTTAATTAAAACCATTACTAGCTGGGGTAAATTATTTGCAAACAACTTTTGGAGTGAAACAGTCCATACACTTCACAGGTGTAAACACTTGGCAATCTAAATATATATATATATATATATGTGTGTGTGTGTATGTATATATATATATGTATATATACATATATATGTATGTATGTACATATATGTGTATATATACATATATATGTATACATATATGTGTATATATGTGTGTATAAGTATATATATGTATACATATATGTATATATATGTATATACATATATATATGCAATAGTAAAATACACACAGAACTTTTTAAGTTAGGCGTAAGCAAGATATATGTAATACCTATCTTTAAAATATTGAGAAGCAGTCCGGCAGACTGAAGGCCGCCCACCGGCCCACTGTACTCCGGAGCAGCGCAGACTTGGCTACCGGGCGCCATCTGTTTCCAGCAGACTGAAAGCCGCCTATAGACCCACTGTACCCTGGGAGTGGCGCGGACTTGGCTACCGGGTGCCATCCATTTCCAGCGGTGACAGAGGACTGAAGCCTGCCCACCGGCCCACTGTACCCCAGAGCTTTGCAGTGAGGAGTCAGGTACGGACCCTGGGCATCATCCGCACCACAGAGGGTTGAGGGCCTCTACCCAGCCCCAACCCCACCCAGGAGCTGCGTTGTGAAGACCCAGGTCCTAGAGGAGCCGGAGCCATTTCCTGCGTCCCTCCACAGGAGGCGTGCTCCTAGAGCCGCACTGCGAGACCAGGCAAGATTTAAAAAAAAAAAAAAAAAAAAAAAGGGAGGGGGGAATCTAGCTTCTATTTTGCCATCTACTCCTAGATCTCTCTATTCACCTCTTGTCCCCACACCCTCTCCTATCTTCCTGTCAGAAGCAATATCCAGAAGTAAAAGACTCTTAGGCTGCCCTATTTCTTCTCCTGTACTATTATAAGAAGGTGTGCAAAGTCTCCAACGGTATTAAAGCATACAGTTGGTACTGTTGCACATATGCCCTTTTATCCTCTATTGCCCTTGGCATATATGAGATTCTAGGGTATAGGTGATCTTCATAAACCTGCTAACCCTATTTCATTCTCCTCCTGTCTCACTACCTCCCTGATTCCCCAGTGACCTCTTATCCCCAAAGGGTTCAGGGGGTATATTTATGATCTATATGTTGTATACACATTGCTGATTAATTCTAAATTCTGGCATATGGACATTGAGGTAACTCATAAGCTCAAAGTCTCCAGAATAGAATTTAACAAAAGTTTTTATCTTATTTCCTGTGTTTAATACTCATATTGGCATTTATTGTATTATGGTAACAAACATGATGTGATTGTTCTGCTCAAATACCTCCCATGATGTACCAGAAGTGAGAACTCTCAAGGGTCATTACAGATTCAAGGAGGACCCCCCAGGAAAGTGCCACATCCAAAAGGCCCCAGATAATAGAAAGAGACCTGCAACAAACATTGCCCTGTCATCAGGCAAAGAAGAGCATTAATAACAACAAAAGAGTAGAAATGAGAAAATACACAAAGATCACCACCACAGGAAATTTCAGAGAAAGGGGAAATCGAGCAAAATGAAACTCAAACACCAGGACTCTTGGAGATGGTAACTAAAGCAGATCTAGTAAAATGGAAATCAGAACTCATCTCTGAGATCAGAATAGGGATACTGTCCACAGTGAAAGACATCATTAAAGAAGAGATCAGCAAGATGATAGAATCCAAGATAGCAGAAGCAATGGAGCCTTTTAAACAGCTTCAAGCAGAGCTCCAGGGAATGATGAAGGAGAATGAAAGCTTGTGCAGCAGGATGAATGAAGCAGAGAACCGAATCTCAGACCTAGAGGACAGCATAGCAGCCAGCGAGCAGGAAAGGTATAATCTATGGAAAAGAGCAAGGGACCATGAGAAATCAATTCAACAGCTTCTAGATGACTCAAAGATAAATAACATAAGATTGATTGGAG
>PVIC010046213.1:0-14316 GCA_004025085.1 Thryonomys swinderianus
GTCGGAACCACTGAGCTAACCCTCCGGCCCCTCATTTGCACTTTTATATTCTCTCAGTACATTGAATATGTACAACGAGAGCTGGGATTTAGCTCCGTGGTGCCATGCCTGAGTTTAATCTCCAGTACAAAAAAAAGTTTGAAAATGTTGTACAACTGCCACCGCAACCCAACTCCAAACTTTTACATCGCTCCAGAGGTAGGTAACCTTATACCTATAACTCAGTGCACAACCTTGGGAACCCACCAATCTGCTTTTTGTCTGTATGCATTTATTTTGGACATTATATATAAATGGAATTATGCAATATATGACCTTTTGTGTCTGCCTTCTTTCATTTAGTTTTTTTTTGTTGTTCATCCAAGTTGTACCATATATTAATACTTCATTCCATCTTATAGCAGAATAATATGGAACTATAAACCGGGCAAGATGGCTCCTGCCAGTAATCACTCAGGAGGCTGAGGCAGGCCTATTTCTGCAAGTTCGAGGCCATCCTGGACTACAAAGCAAGTAGAAGACCAGCCTGGACTACACAGCAGGACCCTGTCTCAAAACAAAAACAGGACAAGACTGCTGGGTATGGTGGCTCACGCCTGTAATCCCAGCACTCAGGAGGCAGAGGCAGGAGGATTGCTGAGTTCGAGGCTTGCCTGGGCTCCATAGTGAGCTCAGGGCCAGCCTGAACTACAAAGCGAGACCCTGTCTCAAAAAAACAGAAACAAAAACAAAAAAAAACAAAAAAAACCAAACAGGACAAGACAGAAAATACCCGTCATGTGTCACTGTATTTATAGACCATGTTTTGTTTACCTATTCAACTATTAAAGGACGTTGGGAGTGCCTCCACCTTTATGCTGCTGTGAATAGTGCTGCTGTGAATATGTGTGTACAACTATTTATTTAGAGTTCCCGTTTTCAGATCTTTGGGGTTATATGCCCAGGAGTGGAATTACTGAGTCATGCTCTATGTTTAGCTTATCGTGGAACTGCCAAACTGTTTTCCATAGCAGCTGCGCCATTTTACATTCCCTCTGGCAGTGGGCCGGGCTCTGGTTTCTCCTTATCTTCATCAGCACTACCACTTTCTATTTCTCGTCTTGGTAGGGATAAAATGTTGTCTTCTGGTTCTAATTTCATATCCTTAGTGAGTAATGACACTGAACATCTTTTCACATGCCTGTTGGCCATTTGAATATCTTTTTTTTTTTTTTTTTTTTTTTTGCTTTTTGAG
The DNA here is from genome assembly GCA_004025085.1 of Thryonomys swinderianus. NCBI lineage: Eukaryota > Metazoa > Chordata > Mammalia > Rodentia > Thryonomyidae > Thryonomys > Thryonomys swinderianus. Next base: position 1,235 of record PVIC010046213.1, read on the forward strand.
ACAGGGTCTCGCTTTGTAGTTCAGGCTGGCCCTGAGCTCACTATGGTGCCCAGGCAAGCCACTGCGAACTCAGCAATCCTCCTGTCTCTGCCTCCCGAGTGCTGGGATTACAGGTGTGAGCCACTACGCCCGGCCTTCTTCTTCTTTTCTAAACCTTTCTGCCTTGTTCTTTCTGGAAATTTGATGGCACAAATACTAAATCTTTTGTTATAATCCCACGAGTCTCTGATGCCGCGCTGTTTTTTCCTGTCCATTTTCTTTGTGTTTCAGATCGAACAATTTCTACTATTATGTCTTCCAGTTCACTGATTCTCCTTCGTTCTGTTTTGAATCCATCTATCTACTGAGGCTCTTTCTTGTTTGTTTGATGACTTTATTCGATTTGACAATCATCAATTCATTCTCATGCACACTGTAGATGTGTCAAAGAGGTAATGGATACACAGAGAACCAAAGTACTGGATAGCGTTTATCCAGTAATGCTTCATCCTCACTGAGTTTTCAAGAAGATCATACCTGGTTACAGTACAAACACTGCTTATTTCTTGGCATCAGTGTGCCAAATGCAGGCACCACTTCCTTCATGACATATTTCCAGAACTCTGAGGATTTTTTGTTTTGTTTTGTTTTTTCTCCCAAGTTTAAGTTATAGTAACTTTCAGTTCTAAAATTTCTATCTGGTTCTTTATATCTTCTATTTCTTTTTAAAAAAATTATATGCTTTTTATTTTTATATCTTCTATTTCTTTACTGAGACTGTGTGTATCTTTGCTAAGACCATCTGTTTTTTGTTTTGTTTTGTTTTGTTTTGCTTTTTGAGACAGGCTCTTGCTTTGTAGTTCAGGCTGGCCCTGAGCTCACTATGGTGCCCAGGCAAGCTGCCGCGAACTCAGCAATCCTCCTGTCCCTGCCTCCCGAGTGCTGGGATGACAGGCATGAGCCACCACGCCCGGCACTGTGGTATGCGGTGTTGACTGTTGGTGGGCGTGAGTCTCCACGCCCAGCATTATATGTGGTTACCGGGGATCGAACTCAGGACCTTGCGCTTGCAAGGCAGGCGCCAGAACCACTGAGCTAACCCTCCGGCCCTGGTTTTTGTTTTTTTAAGCATGTTCATAATTGCTTGTTGAAGCAGTTTTCTGGTTTTTTTTTTTTTTCCTCAGTACTGGGAATTAAATTCATGACCTTGGCTTTGTCAGGCCAGCACAGCCCCACTGAGCTACGTCCTCAGTCCTGCGAAAGCACTTTTATGACTTCTCCAACACGTTTTGTCAGCCTGGTACAGTGGTGTGTGACTGTATTTATAGCTACTTGAGAAGCTGAGGTAGATGGATCAGAAACTTAGGATTTGGGGTTGCCCAATCTGGGCAACCTAGCAAGGCCCTATCTCAAAAAGAGAAAAATTGTGGTCTATTTTCATTCAGAGCTCTTAATTGCTGGTGCAAAGATTGCTTTTTGATTGACACTGGGCATTTGGGGTTTTATGTTGAAAACTCTGGATGTTGCTCAGCATAGTAGATGCACGTGCCCCTTTTCACTGCTTCCCACCAGGCCACCTGAGCGCTGCACTGACAGGTGGGCAGGACATGTGTGTGGGGGGGCTCTACCATTGTGAGTTTTTGTCTGTTTTGTGACACTGGGCACAGAGCCCAGGCCCTCAAGTGTGCTAGGCAAGTGCTCCTGCACTGAGTGGCATATTCACTTTCTTCTTTCTTCTGTTAGTATTTCCAGGCTGCTGGCTTCTCCAGGTCCAAATCTAAAGTATTTGAAAAGAAGAAGAAAAAGAAAAAAGTAAATCCAGGCAAATCACCATGGTAGCGTTTTATTGGCTTCTGAGGTCTCTTGCTGATCTGCTTTCCTCTCTGGATTTCAAAGATTTCTTATGCTTGCTCTTTATGTAACGTCCAGGGTTTTTAGTTGTTTTATGGGGGAGTAAACTCCCAGACTCATACTCCACCCTCCTCGTTTCTTCTGTTTCCAAAAATTATCAGCAGGCGGCAGAGTAATCACAAAAGGTACTGGTGACTGAAAAAAAGAGGCCGATTTCCTTTGTGACACAAAGTCTCTGTTTTGCGAACCAGGGATCGAATTCGCGACTTTGCGCATGGCAGGCAGGCAGGCGCTTTGCCGCGGAGCTACATCCCCTGCCCGCGGTGGTGGGGTGGGGACACATTGTGACCTTGTGACAAACCCAGAAAGTTACTATGAAGTTTATATTTATTTTTAATTTTTTTTTTTTTATGTTTGGGTAGCTGTTCAGTGGACAGAGCTTGGAGTAAAAGGAAATGGGCTCGGTTGGGCTTGTTAACCACCAGCAGGATTCTTGAGTTTTTATGAAAAAAAAAAGTTTAACACCTAATTACCCTAATTTATAGTATTTAGAACTGCAGGAAGGTGGAGACTGCAGGAAGGTGGAGACGAATGGAGGAGTGATACTTAGAATTTTAACATTAATACTTTAAAACAAATGAAAACAATAAAACTCTAAACACCCTCATCTCCTACCACCCATTTTTTTCCTCTCAAGCCTCTGTTGAAATGCACATATCCTTGATTATTCGATTTTCATTCATTATCCAAAGAATTTCCTTATATAAGTGTAGGTGTATGGGAGTGCTTTTAAAATTTCTGTTGGAAGACACGCACACAATCAACAATCACTCTATGGTCATCTGACCAAATAAAGGCGGGTGGGGGGAGGAGAGGCCTTTCACTTTTGTTTTTCTCGACTTCTTTTAAAAAGATTTAAACCCATAGAAGAGTTGAAAGCACGACAGTGAAATGTAGCCACATTTTAAAATTTTCTTTCACTCAAAGATACTGCAATACACTGCTGGGGAAGTTTAAAAATGTCATTCAAGGGCAGAAACCGAAAATTTCTTCCTCTCCCCGCTTGATTTTAAAAAACGTCAGCGCCCAGGCACCCTGCGGTCTCTCACTACTTCAACTCAGACCCTCCTGAGCATCCAGCATCTCGCAGGCTGATCTTTACTTCTCTGTAATAATCGTTTCAGCCTACAGTTGGGTCTAAATTCTCACGATAGTAAAAACAAACAAACAAAAATAACCTACGAGACTATGGCAATCCCAAGATCTCCTGGCTTTACTGACACGACGTCCTTCTGTTCCCCAATGAAAACTTTCTGGATGTCGTGGCACAGACCCTGCTAGGGACATTTTCGGTCCTACGGAGGAGCCGGAGTTTTGTCTCTCCAGGCTTGGGCTCTCACTGGCCTTGGGAATTGTGAATATATACGACAGCATCCCCGACTTCGAGAATTCGTTCACGATACCTTATACCCTAAGAAAAGAAAATGCCAGGGTAGTATCCTAACGGAAAGTCTTGATGTTTTAAGAGTGCAAAGTCCCCCAAAACAAAATAAGAAGACACACACACACACACACACACACACACACACACACACACACAAAATAGCAAACATAAGAGTGGTATAATCTTCACGAGAGCAGTCTCTCAACTTCCCTGGTGGTCTAGTGGTTAGGATTCGGCGCTCTCACCGCCGCGGCCCGGGTTCGATTCCCGGTCAGGGAAACAGTTTCTGTTTTCTCCCTTTTCACAGTGCAAAAGAATGTTTTAAGGCAACACTGTTTCTGTTAATTTTATATTTCAAATACTGAAAATGTTAAAAAGAAGTCGTTTAGAATTCTATCACTCAGAGACATTAATATACTATTTATGAAACAAAATGGAATCACATAAAACATATTACATTGACATCCATGTATTTTTGAAGTGTATCTTGATCTTTAGCCCAAGAGAAAAAAGCAAGAACTATGCTTTTAACATTTTACGGTAGGAATATTCTTTAGCAACATATATTCTTTCACCTTAGTTATAGAAAAGGTGTTATGCTTACAAGGTTTGGTACAAGAAGCCATAACTGATACATTTCATTTTCACGCTGCCATCTACTTTTAATTAAGGAGACAACCAGTGTTAATTTACTTTATTCTTTTTAGTTTTTTGAGACAGGGTCTTGCTTTGTAGTTCAGGCTGGTCCTGAGCTATGTAGCTCAGCAAGCCTCGAATTCATCAATCCTCCTGCCTCTGCCTCCTGAGGGCTAGGATTACAGGCGTCAGTGTTAAATTTTTTAATTATGTCAGAAGGATTTTATGCAACTATACATGAACGTGTAAGAGTGAATATTAAAACATGTTCTTTTCTCTGGCACAAACAATATTAATCTATACATATTTTTATGTAGTTTGCCTTCTCTAACAATGTTTTTTTTTATTTTATATTTTAGCTTTGAGACAGGGTCTTGGTTTTGTAGTTCAGGCTGGCTGTGAGCCACCACACCTGGCTAACAATATATTTTAGAAATAGCTACAGATCACATTTAAAGGATAGCCTCATTCTTTCTGCTCGAATAAAGCATTCCATTGTACAAATAATCCATAGTGAACTAACGCGATTGGTAGCCAATTAATTTCTAGCTCTGCTATTACAAACAATATTGCCATAAATAATATTGTACATATATCATTTTGTGTGGGAAAAATGCCCAGCAGTCGAAACCCTAGTGCAAAACCAAGCATATTTTGATAGAACTTAATCAATTTGCCTTTAGAGATATTACCAATTAATACTTCCACCGGTAATATCCAGTGTAAAGGTGATAGTAATAACTAAAGTTTTTTTTTTAATCAGAGTGACTTTAACCAATCCCATTTATGGGTTTTCACCTAAAATTTTCCTCATTCTTTACGTTTCACAAATAATATTTTGATAAGCACCTTTGTAGATTTATTTTTGTATCTATCCCTTCATAACTTTCTCATTTCTGGAAGTGGAATTACTAACGCATAGCACTTATCTTATGGGCTCAAGAACTGAAACTATTGTACTTAAATGTTTCCAGAAATCAGTAAACAATTATTTCAGTTTGGGCTACAGAGGACTTTTTCAAGACAAAAGCAAAGCGGAGATCACAAAGGGTCAAAGTGAGAGGAGGGCAGCAGAGGCGGAAGCGGCCTCACGATCCGGGCGAGGCCTGTCCTAGTCACCAAAGGGCCGAGAAGCCGAGCTAACTGCAGACGGTGGCTGTGACCGGAAAGAGCTGTGTGACAACTCCTCGCCTTGCGATACTGCGCTGAAGAATTTGCGCGATGAAATTTTTCCAAATGCGTTTTCCGTCCGTTTCTCACGCTGACAAAGGCCCCCCCCCGGGAGCCGCGCGGCGGAAGCCGGCCCCCTGCGAGAGTCGGGCGGGGACACAGCGCAGGGACTCAGCCGTGCGTCTGGCGGAGTCTGCTGCGAACCCCTCGGCACGTCACTTCCGGACGGGCCCGGCCCAATGCGCGCGCACCTACGCCGCCGCCACCCCGGAAGTCTCCGCCCCCAAACAGTCACGTGAGGCCTTCGCGTTGCATCTGCAAAAGTGCCCAAGAAGTTCGAGTGACTCGTCTCGGCCTGGGAAACTTCTGGCTGTTAGAGAAATTAGGCTATAGCTGAGAGCACCCAGAATCAGTTTAAGGGTCTGGGTGTAATCTCGTGTACACAGGAGACTGTAACGACTGTAAATTGAAATTAACATGGATATACTGTTGGGTGAATCTGAAGGGAAGCAGATACGTACCTTAGCAAGGCATCTCTCGGGGGATTTTCTGTGAACTCAGTGTCTTGCCTTTAAACTTTGAAGCACCAATAGTTTTTACAATCCTAAATTGCTAGATGAGGTTATAAAAACAAAGCAAACGTTTTACCTACAGATCTCACAAATTACATGAAAAGACAAAGGATAGACTGGTATAAATGAGAAAAAATAAGTACCGATAGAAAAACAGGCGAAACACGTGACTTGGTAAATCTCAAAACTAATACAAAGAATTGATAAGCTTATGAAGAACGATCTACCTCAGTAGTAATGAAATAAATGCAAATTAAAGTGAGACTATAGTTTAACCCTGCAGTTTTGGAAATATGAAAACAACAATGATTTCTATCGACGTTAATTGGGTAATACTTATTAAACAGTGACAAGTGTTTAGCAATATGCATCCAAAGCTTTAAAATGTGAATGCCTTCTCAGTGGAACTGTGCATTTGTTCTAAGGATTAGTACTTTTAGATCAAATGAGCAATTATGTATAATCTACAGAATTTGAACTTACCCACTGGACTTCGGAAGCGCCTTTTAGAAAGAACGTTAGAAAAACCTAAAGTTGAGTTTCATTGAACCTGTCAAACAAGAACTCTCACAAAATTTGCAATACAAGGAAACCTAGAGAGATTTTCTTCTCTTTTCCTTGCTTTGCTTTAGCTTTACAGTTTAAATTTCTTTCAGTTTGAATCTTAAATAGTACAGGATCAGAACTTGACGAGTCTTCATAAGGAAATAGAACAAAACAACCTTTCGCCTGCGTTGGTGGTATAGTGGTGAGCATAGCTGCCTTCCAAGCAGTTGACCCGGGTTCGATTCCCGGCCAACGCAACTCTTTTCTGAAATTTTCTTCCGCTTTTTGAGTAGGCGGAGTTAACTCGGCAAAGCCGCGAGCTACTAGAAGGGCCTTGGACCACAGCTGTGTCCCGGCCCAGCTGTGACCGCGCGCCCCTTGGGGTCTCCGAGCAAGCAGCCGTGGTGTCTGAGGTTCCACGCGCGAGGCAAGCGAGTCTGCTGTGTTCAGCCTTGGAGTCACAGGAAGTTTCATGCATTTTCGTTTGGAAAATCTTTAGGGCGTAGAGGCTGGTGCGCGTTGTTTCTCTGAATTTACCGAGGAGGCTCCGGAGTCAGGATAAATCAGCAGCACAAACGCCCTCAGTTTCAGAGGGCTGAAGGGAGAAAGAAACCCCTGTGCTCTAGGGACCCTCACCCTCTGCGCCGCCCGCCCCCTTCTGGGGTCCCTGTTGGGGAAAAAGAAGTTGCGCTTCAAGAATACGAGCTGGAGAGTAAACAGGAAAATCACTCGGCGCCGTCTCTTGAAACCCCGGACTTGGGTGCGCAGGTTCCAGGGTGTCCTGACCGGGAAGTGTCGGAGCGTAGGGGTAACGGGGCGGAGACCTGTGGCGTCCTGTGGACGCCGACTCCTGTGGACTAGCACAATTCGCGGGCGGCCTGCTTCAAAAGGCCCTAAGTGGCCCACAAACGCGCTGCCTTGCGGGTGGCGCGCCGTGATCGTATAGTGGTTAGTACTCTGCGTTGTGGCCGCAGCAACCTCGGTTCGAATCCGAGTCACGGCAGGAAATTAGGACTTTCGCTGGTAGCTCAATTTTATTTAAAAACCTCAACGTTTTAAAACTGAGGGTACTGATTTGTTCACCCTTTACTTGAACACTGCACGGGAGTTACGAGACTCAAGCTCCCCTTCGGAGGTGGGAGAACCTCCAGCCGGGTATGGAGTAGAGTTTCCGCGGGCAATGCTACTCCCGAGGTGGAGCCTTGCGCGTTTCCCCTCGCTCGGACAATAGCACGTGATAACCTTGGCCTTTTGCACAAGCAACGTGGACTTTCAGATTTTAAAACCAGACTTGTGTCCCAGAATAGTGAACAGGGCCTATTACTCCTCGTTCCGCTCCTAGCAGTCGTGGTTTAGACGAGAAATAGGTTTCGGAGCCAGAGGAAGCAGCGACCCCCTCCCTGCATCCCTGGTTCCCGCGGCCCTCGTCCACGTCCTCTCGCGCGCTACCGCCTCTTCCTCAGCCCCCGCTGTAAGCGGCTGTCCGAGCGATGCTCTCTGCGCTCTTCGCGGAAGGGGAGGGAGCGGCGCGCTTGCAGATCTCGGCGGACCCACCTGGCTCTTGCAGTTCAGTCCCTCCTGCCAAGCTACGGTCTCCTCTGGGACTAAAAGCTGTCAATAAAAGACTGCACTGTGGAATTTGGAATTGTATCGTGAAACAATGTTACTGAAATAGGGGCAGCCAACACCCAGGCGCCCGGCTAGCTCAGTCGGTAGAGCATGAGACTCTTAATCTCAGGGTCGTGGGTTCGAGCCCCACGTTGGGCGTACCTTGTTTTTCTTTATCTCTAACCGAATCTTTCCTCTGCTAACAACAAAATCACGAGCTTTTTAATCCACGCTGCAGACGTGATCATTTTAAATTTGAGGAAATTATTCCAGAAATCGCTTCTTTTCTATTCATTCATAAAAAAAAAATCTGAACATAGAGTTCAACATCTGTGAAGAGCAGGGCCTCTGCAGGACTTTCAACTGCTCCAGGGTAAGAGGTGGAATGATTTATGCAGCTCTGAGCCCTCAGCCCTCAATTTCGTGGCTCCTTTCATCCTGCCCGGCCTCTGACACGTGAGGACACCCTAAAATGGACACATTCATTATCTTCTCCTTGGTGGGAATATATCTTATTAAGACATAAAATTAAGTGAAGATTCCAAAGTGAGGAACAGTTAGGCAATCATTTGTATCAAAAAGGTGGTGGTACTAGTAAGAAATAAATGTACACCTTTACTTGTATGTACATAAACATCTCAGAATGGTATTCAAGAAAAATTCATTGTTATACTGAAAGGGCCCACTGAGTGGCCTTTTGAGAGAATTGAACTATTTAATACAAATAATCGAGAATCAGAATGGATCTATGCTACAGCGTAGATTCTTCCAGTCCATAACTATTCAGAACAAACTGCCTCACACAGTTTGGTTTCACAGCTCATTGTAACCACAGGAGAACAGAGTGCACAGCTCTTTTCCAAACCGTTAGCTTTCACGTGAACTTGGAAGAATGGAGCATGGCTAAATGGGTACAACTGAGAAAGAAGCAGTAGTACTTGGGGAAGGGAGATATTGGATCATATTTGTAGGCTGGACAGTGTTGGATTTCTGCTCAGATATGATTTTGTTTTTCGGATATGATTTTGAAATTGTCTTTTCTTTGTTTCTCCATGGTTAGAATGTGTTTGATGTCAATGTTCTGTTAAATTGTCCAGTTTTAACAGGAAAACATCATGACCTAGCTGTTTAAGCCAGGACACCTCTAAACTGACAGCGATCAAAGACTTATACCTCCCTTTAATAACAAGTGTGAAAAATAGAATAATGTCTTTAAAACTCAAAATGAAAACTTATTTCCACCTATTTTAAGGCCTTTTAAGGGAAAAACCCAGTTCACATTATTTTTCTAAAGTTAAAATTTCCCAGTTCTGCAAAAACCTATGGAGACTCCCTTTTTATATATTTTTGCACCCGTTTTACTAAAATATAGGTGGATTGGACTGATTATAAACCTGTGGTAAAGACAGGTTTCCATGCCAACTCTCCTAAGCAATCCTGTCTCCAATGATGCTGCTTCATTACTGCTACTGGGTGCTACTGTCTTTCATTTTGAAGTGGCCTTACTGTAATTTTTGAATGTTTATCATATTTTAATCTGTATCCTCAGACATTGAAGGTATTTCAAAAGTATTGAGATTCTTTTATTATCATTGGTAAAATATATATAGTCAGAATTTAAAATGTACAATTCCTTTTCTCCTGAAAATTGTATTATGGGCAAATGGTAGGATCATGGCATTCATTAAAATAAAGTTAAAAAAAGAAAAGATGCAGTTGTTTAAAGGATGAAAGTAAAGACATGGTAACAAAGCACAGGAAAGCATAGTGGCTTATGTTTAAGGAAAACATACAAGATGCTCAAACACTCTGTGTGTAAGTTCTTTTCTTTTTGTACTGGGGATTAAACTCAAGACCTTGGGCTTGTGAGGCAGACACTGGAACCACTGGGGTAAATGCTGGGCCCCTTTGTGTATGTTTCTATTATATTAGGTGAACTCACTAGGAAGGCCCTCCACATGGTCTCTTATAAACAATGAAAGTGAGCAACATGTTCAAAGACACAACATTTCAGTTTTTCACTTGCTTGGCCAGACTGAAAACTAGGGTTTTCTGGTGTTCAGTTCATAGGGTTTTCAGGCTTCCAAGGATGTGTGAAAACAGTTTTGGGAGGTAAGCAAATTGACCAATGGCTCTGGGGTAAGCGCTGAAGCCCCAGAGTCTGCTCGGGGGAAGACCCTTCTTTTTTGGAAACAGGGTCTTGCTTTGTAGTTCAGGCTGGCCCTGAGCTATTGTAGCCCAGGCTAGCCTTGAACTCGCAGCAATCCTCCTGGCTCTGTTTCGCTGAGGTTACAGGCGTGCGGCATCACACCGGCTTTGGAAAACCACTTTTGCTAAATATACCTCCTTTTAGACATTTTTTCATGGATCTTGAGTTTTGCCCCGCATTTCTGGCGTTTGATTTAAAGGTGACAGGAGTCCTAACAGAGCACGCTAAAGATTAAAGCTTTAGCAGCTGACAGGAGATGGCTTTGAAGTAGCTAGAGCCATTTTTACTTATAATTAAATAAGTAAAAGATAGCGTCCCTGGGTGGGCTCGAACCACCAACCTTTCGGTTAACAGCCGAACGCGCTAACCGATTGCGCCACAGAGACACGAAGACCCGGCTCTCCAAATTCATTTCCTAGTCTCAGAAACTGCTTTTTAACCTCGCGACGGCGAGCAGCCTCAGACCGCTGGTGTCCTGCCGTGCGCGCTCCGGGACCGGAAGCGGGAGACTGAGGCGCAGAGTGGCCCCGTCGGGTAGAGAAGCTTCCGGGAACTGTCAGGATCCGGCAGGGTCCTTGTGGGGCTCTCCAGGGAACGGGGAACCCTGAAGAGGAAGGGAAAAATCGAGGGGGAGAGGGAGCCCGGAGAAGGGGCTGTGAGGGGCAGAAGAGGCCCCGGAACGCGGAGTAGCGACCCTAGTCTCTTTCCACCCACCCCTTTCACGCCTTGTGATTGTGCGGCTGGTGCTCTTGAATTCGAAAATGGATGTTCTTTAACTGGTTACGGTACTTAACGCCGCTAATGCTTGGAGGCTTCACTCCGGAGACGCAGGCCTCGGAACGTGCGGGGGTCGCCACAGTCCCGTACTCGGACTCCGACTCCGCCCCAGGCCCCGCCCCCTCTCCCGCTTCCGCGTCCGCGCCTGCGCCTTAGAGTGGAAGGGTGCTGAGCGCGGCTACCTGTTAAGGGTCAGGATTTGTGAACCCGGCCTCTGAGTAAGATGACCCGAGACTCAGGCGCAAAATGACTAGCGGTGTTTACTAAAGACAGGATGGTATACGACAACTATAGCTTTATTCCCTGTAAGTAGAGCTGAAAATCCTCGAAAGCTCTGGAGCTATTCTTTTTTCAATTATCAGCATAATCTTATTTTTTTAAACAAAACATTTACTGGTACATTTTAGGCGTAATAATGACAACGCTCATTATAGCGAGTGTGCGCCTGTACATGATACATCTGCCCCTTTTTCTCGTCTCCTTTTAAGGCCCTACCCTCCCAATGTAAAAAAGCTTTGTTTCCATTTTTTCTTCCCCTCCCCCTGCTTTGTTCCTCTTCTTTCTTTAACGTTTCCTTCCATTTCCCAATATCTATTATACATCTTAATCTTTATTTCCACTTTTGGTTTCTCACAACAGGGAAATAATGAAACATTTAAACATGTGTCCAGTTTTACATAAGAGTAGACTAAAGGTGCATCCATTCAGCTAATATGTCTGAAGCTCATCCTTTATGGCAGAGTAGTGCTCCACTTATTGTTTTTTAATCTTTTTTATCCATTCTTTGGTTGATGGGCCTTTGGGCTAGTTTCAAAATTTAGCTATTAAAACAGAGCCAGTATAAACGTGAGTGTGCATGTATCACTGTGTATGATGCTTTTAATATTTTCAGGAAGATACCAAGAAGAGGAATCGCTGCGTCAAATGGAGCTTCTAGTTTTTAGTCTGTTGGTTTGTTTTTTGAGACAGGGTCTCGCTGTCAGGCTGGCTCTGAGCTCACTATGTAGCCCAGGCAAGCCTCGAACTCAGCAGTCCTCCTGTCTCCGCCTCCCGAGTGCTGGGATTACAGGTGTGAGCCACCACGCCCGGCTCTGCGGTATGTGGTATTGATGTCTGGTGGGTGTGAGTCTCCACGCCCAGCATTGTATGTGGTTACCAGGGATCGAACTCAGGACCTTGCGCTTGTGAGACAGGTGCCGGAACCACTGAGCTAAATCTCCGGCCCTAGTTTTCAGTTTTTTGAGAAATCTCCACACTGATTTCCACAGTGGTTACAACAGTTTCCACTCCCACCCACAGTGGAGAAGCGTTCCTCTTCCCCCACAGCCCCCAGCAGCAAGTTCTACCTGCCACCCCCCGGCCCTAGTACTGGAGAAGCAGCCCAGTCTGGGGCCCGGGCGTGAATTAATGCCCACTAGCCCCAGCCGGCCGGAGGAAATCCATTCATCTGTGTAGACCTATTTCGTCACCAGCAACACACACAGGTTGCCGTCAGTTTTGACTCAGTTGACATTTGGGCAACTGGCCTCATGCTGCTCAGGGAAGGTACGGTCATAGCGCCTCATCATCCACTACTCGGTTTATGGCACAGATATCTCATTTCGGAGTACTGAGCATCACGGTTTCCAAAACTGGATTGGTTTTCTTAGGACTGGGAGCTGCAGCCGTTACAGGTCGCCGCAGTGACCACGAGGGGGCGTGTTATCCTCTCCTTGAAATTAGTTCTAATTGGCTGGTAAAGAACAAATGACGCCTGGAGCTTCAATTTCCCCAGGAGACCCGCGAAGTCCCAGGTTTCCTATCTTGCACCAGCTCAACTCTAGAGTCCTCTTGGGTCAAGGCCTAGAGAATTTGGTTAAGTTCAGCCACTCACCTCCGGTTCTGCCTTGTCCACTCGCTCCACCACCAGCCTGGGGGAGCCTCCCGAAGATTAGGGTCACAAATTGCCTCTGTGATTCTGAGCGTTGTGAGCGTTCAGGCCCACTGTTCAGGATGGGGATGTAGTTCGGGGGCGGAACGCTAGGCTCTCGTCCCGGACGAAACCCTCAGCATCATTTTTTTTTTTTTTTTTCTTTTTGGAGACAGGGTCTTGCTTTGTAGTTCAGGCTGGCCCTGAGCTCACTATGGTGCCCAGGCAAGCCGCCGCGAACTCAGCAATCCTCCTGTCTCTGCCTCCCGAGTGCTGGGATTACAGGCGTGAGCCACCACGCCCAGCATTATATGTGGTTACCGGGGATCGAACTCAGGTCCTTGCGCTTGCAAGGCAGGCACCGGAACCACTGAGCTAACC
>PVIC010046214.1:0-14319 GCA_004025085.1 Thryonomys swinderianus
ACGGGGCACTGGGTGCTGACAGTGAGCTCTCCACGAGCACCAGCTCAGGGCTCTGGGGCTCCGTGACCCCAGGGTCCAGGAGGGTCCACCCTTCTGAGCGCAGAGAGGACGCTGAGGTCCGAAGGCTGGGAGACGGGACAGCCTGGGCCTCAGGAGCCTGCAGCGAGCCCAGCCTCCGGGGCAGCACGGCTCTGGGTGGGTCTGGGGTGACTGCTTCTGCCACTGGAGGGCAGAGGCCACTGCAACCTTGTCCTCGGCTGCCACCTCTTTCCCAAGCCTTCTGGCCACCTGCTGCACTGCAGAATGGAGGGGCAGTTGCGGGAGGCTCTTGATCAGTGTGCTGAGTGCCCATCTTAAGTCTTTAACGTATTTATTAGGTGCCAAGAGGAACGGTGGCAGCTGCACCGAGAATCCATTTCCTCTTTGAGGCTCTGGCTCACTGTGCAGCCCAGGTGGGCCTCAAACACCCAGTGGCCCCCCTGCCTCAGCCTCTCAATTGCTGAGATCACAGGTGTGCACCACCACCCCCAGCTAGGTTTAATCTTTGCTTCTAAACAAACTCACAGTTTCTCAGGAGACGTGTGGCCTCCTTTCCCCAGCTTGCAGAAAGATGGAGAAGCAACCGAGTTGAGAGCGTGTACCTGGGCCTACGGTCTGCTCCTGGCAGCCCGTGTGCTCTTCCCAACTCTAATCGTCACCGTCATGGCCGTCGCGTCCAGCCTGTCCTCTGGCAGAGGAGGACACTGAGGCCGGGGACGTGGCCATGGGTGGGAGGAGAGGGATAGGACAGGCACTGGCACTCCCTTCCACATGTCACCAGGAAGCGCCTGTACCCAGGCCTTCGCCCCACAGATAAAGGAACAGGGGCCGTGGGTGCCCCACGACAGCCTCTGAGAACTCACCAGAGAAGAGGAAGGAGAGCAGAAGATGAGGGCCTGGGGGACACGCTGGCTGGCACCGTCGAGGGCCACCAGGGGCAGGGGGCTGTCCTGGCATGGCGGCAGCCCTCGGGCTTGGGCACAGACACCTCTGCTGAGAAGTGGCCTGGAGCCAACTTTCTTTGGGCCCCAGAATAACTAGGCCTGTGCCAGGCTGCTGCCGGGGCCCGGGCACCCCATCCTGGGAAAGGAGGCAGGGGGGACCCGTCTCGCAGCACCGCGGCCAGCTCACCTGACCCGCGACACAGCACTGAAAGGGGCCTTGGCACACAGAAGGTCAAGTCCTCTTCCCCGATGAGGGGACGGAGGCCCAGCGCCGGGGACTCAGCCAGCAGAGCGGGACGGGGCAGCCCAGTGCCAGGTTTCCTCACCCGTCGGTGCCTGTCCTGCTCCCTGCCACCCTGCAGGACCTGGGGCTATGAGGCAGTGATGTCTCTGTTGCTCCCAGATTCCTGTGGACGCCTGGGGGGTGGCCCCACGGCTCCCCAGCGCTGGGGCTCGCGTGCGCCTCCTCCAGGCTTTTCTCTGCCTTGCCGTCCGAGGCAGCCTGGGCTCCTCCCGCTCAGCCGCTTTGGGGATGAGGGCCCAGAGCGGAGGCCACTCCCCGTGGGGGGCAGCATGGAGGAGGCTGCCAGCTTGGGCGCCCGAGGGGGCGGGTCTGCTCCGGGCCGAACCGGAGCCAGCCCTCCTGAAGCCTGGCTGTGGCGCCCCCGCCGGCTGTGGGCTCCTGCCCGGCTTTCCCTGTGCACGGACTGGGTTTGCAGCCTGTTTTCAGGGTGAATGCCTGGGCGAGGTTTCCGCCCCCAGGGACTCACAGGGAGGGCGGCGCGTCCCCTGAGAACCAAGCCCGTGTGCCCAAGGCGCCCTTGGGGCCCAGCCCCTGGGGTGTGGGTGTCCCTGGATGGTGTGTAAGCCGCTGTCCTGAGCGGGGATTGGAAGGCCTATCAGGTCTCAAGGACTGATCCTGGGCCCACACTTCCAAGGACATGCTATGCTGCAGACCTATACCCCACCTTTTATTTTGATTTGAGGCTGGATCTGGTGGATTATAATTTACCTAGGCTGGTGTAGCCTTTAACATTCCCTTGTCTCACTCAGTTTGTGTCTCTAGATCCAGGCACCATGCTGGGCTATCTGTAATCCCAGCTGTACAGGAAGCTGAGGCAGGAGGATCTCAAATTCAAACCCAACCTGGGGAATTTGCTAGGCTATTTCAAGAAACGGGTGGGAATGTAGCTCAGTGTGAGGGACCTGGGTTCAACTCCTGGTACCCCCCCCCCCACACACACACAAAAAAAGAAGCAGCTTGGAATGGCCAAGAATGTAGCTTGAAGGTCCGGCCTATGTTTCACAGGAGTGGGGTTTTGCAGTACCGAAAAAAAGAGGGTCACAGTTCAGGAGAGGTGCAGGAAACAGCCTGAGCGTTCCCAGGCCTCTGTGACAAGAGCGGGGAAGGACCCCTGAGCGGCCCTTCAGGAAGCGGGCTTGACAGGCGCTGAGCAGCGCAGGAGGAAGAGCAGGCTGCGCATTGCCCCAGAGCCGGGACCTCGGAGCACAGCAGGTCAGGACCTCTTCAGGGGAGGAGATGGAGGCCCCTGGAAGGGACTCAGCCAGCAGCCTGAGGGGCCGGGACAGACCACCAAGAAACGCGTGGCCACCTTGTCCATGTTCAAGGGGAGGGCTGGGGTGCACATGCAAGACGGGCTCCTGGGCACTACCTCACCAAGCTCTGGGCTGGGCCCCAAAATCAGGATTTTATGCAGCATGTGATAATCTCAGCACACAAGAGCCTGAGAAAGGAGAATTTTTGCAAGTTCCAGGCCAGCCTGGGCTGTATAGCGTGACCTTATTGCAAAAAACAAAAACTGGCAGGGTGTGGTGGCTCACGCCTGTCATCCCAGCACTTGGGAGGCAGAGACAGGAGGATTGCTGAATTCAAGGCTTGCCTGGGCTACATAGTGAGCTCAGGGCCAGCCTGAGCTACAAAGTGAGACCCTGTCGCAAAAGAAAAAAAAAAAAAAAGAAAAAAAAAAAACCCCAAACGAAAAAAACTGAGTGGACGTGGTGGTGCATGTTTGCAATCCCTGTGCTTGACAGGCTGAGACAGGAGGGTCACTGTAAGTTTGAAGTCAACCTGGGTTACATAGTGAGACCCTGTTTCAAAAGAAAAAAACAGCCCAAAATGAACAAAAAGACTTCTGATGTGCAAAAAGCTCAGGAAACTAAAGAAAAACAGGTGGCCTTGGTTTTTTTCGGGTTTGTATCTACACATATACACAAACCCCGACACATGAACCTACTATGTCGTCTACAGTATTGGAAAAGTCTAGTCATTCTTGTTGGATTGTTCTCCTTCCCTTTCTCATTCTCTTCAGTGCTGGAGACGGAACCCAGAGCTTTTGCACTGAGCCACGTGGCCAGCCCTGTATGGGGCAGGATCTGAGTGGCCAAGGCATGAGGTGGCCTAGGCTGGGCTCTAGCTTGCCACATTCCTGCCTCAGCCTCCCTGGGAATCACAGGCGTGCACTAACATGCCCAGCATTTTCCTTTCGCTTGTCCTTCCTTCTTCTTGTTTTTAGAGATAGGTTCTTGCTTTATGATCCTGGCTGGCTCCAAACTCAAGGTGATTTTGCTTCAGCTTCTTTCTTTCTCCTTTCTTCCTTTGTCTCTTTCTTTTTCCTTCTTTCTCTCTCCCCCTTTCTTTTGAAAATGTAGTTTAGGCCAGCCCAGAACTCACTAGGTCGCCAGCCTGGCCTGGAACTCCAGGAGATTGTCCTGCTTCAGCCACTAAGGGCTGAGATGACAGGAATGGGTCGCCATGCCCTACTTGGCTGAATTTCTGACTGTTGATGTATAACAGATCACAGACAATCTCCAGGTCAATCAGCATAATTTTTCTGTTTTAAATCCTGGGCCTTGAGGCCCAGGTGTCAAATATAGGGAGCTGTTTTGCAGCCTGAAACTGAGCCATTTCAGGGCCCCAGGTGGGTCCCAGGGCAGGGACCGCCCCCACTGTCAAGCACCCCTCCAGGAGGTGGGCTGTCGTCAACCTTTGCGGATCGTACCCACAACTTCCTTTATAATTCTGGTGCACAGGGGCGTTTGTCCCTCTGGACGCGCTGCCGTCAGCGTGTCGCCGCGGGGACGTGCAGGCCTGCGGGGGCCCATCCCAGCTCGACCGTGAGCTGGCCCTTTAAGAGCCAGGCGGGGCAGAGGGGGCGCGCTATTTTTAGCGCACGGGGTCACGTGACGCATGACGTCGCCGAATGTTGTTGTTGGTGGCGGCGGCGAGCGCAGCCCGAGCGCCGCGAAGATGGAGGAGCCGTCGAGGGGACGCCGTCGCCGCTGTCGCCGCCACTGCTGCCGCCGCCGCCCGCGGGCCCGGAGCGCAGGCCGCCGGGGGTGAGCGGCCCGACCCGACCCCTGACCCCTGACCCCTGACCTCGACCCCGACCCCGCGCCCTCCCGAGGCCGCGCAGGCCCCTCCCGCGTCCCGCCTCCCGCCTCCCGCCTCCCGCGTCCCGCGTCCCGCCGCGGCCTCGCCGCGCAGGCCCGGTCGGCTGAGCCCGCCCGGGGAGCCGCTCCCTAGGCTGCGCCCCGAGGGCGCCCGCCCGCCGCTCCCGGGGTCCGCGGCCCCGCCCCGCCCGCCGGGCCCCGCGGACGGGCCGGGGCGCGAGGGCAGGTGGGCGCCGCGGGCGGGGACCGGCTCCCCAGCCCGGCCCGGCGGGACGGCGGCGCCGCCAGCTGCAGGCGGGGGCCGGGGTGCCAGCGGCCGCCGCGCTGGGCCCGGGGTTCGCGCCGGAGCTGCTGGCGGCGGGACGGCGGACGGTGCCGGGCGCGGGAACAAAAGGAGGCCCGCCGCAGGGCTGGGACGCGCTGCCCGCGCGGGAGCGGCCCTGGCCCAGCCCGCCCGGGGCGGCCGGTGGGCCGGGGGCAGCTGGCGCGTCCGAGTCCCCTGGGCCCGGCACCGGGACCTGAGTGTGCGGCTGCCAGACGCGGGCCGTGGCGCTCGGGCCGCGCCAGCGCCCGCGCCTCCGTCCACCCCCCTCCTTCCTCGGCTCCGTGACCGCCAGCCCGGGCGCCCCTGTCTGCCTTCCTCGAGCCCCGTTTGCCATCTTCCCGTGGCTGGCCGAGCCTTAGGCAGACGGGCCTGTACTCGGAGGGCCCAGGTCCCGCTTCCCCAAGGGCGCCCGGCCCGGGGCTCGGGAGAGCCGGTCCCAGGGGCACTCGCCCGGGGAGGTGGGGCGCGGCCCCCAGCCAGCCTTCACCCCCCTCCGGCTGGGTGTTAGAATCTGGAGGGGACGGTGTCGCATGCCCCACCCACCCCGTGGAGCCGCACAGCGCGGCTCGGCCCTGCGCGATGTCCTCGCGACGGAGGGCCGGCCGGGCAGGTCCTTGGTGCTGTGCGTGCTGAGGGAGGGGCTGGCGGCGGCCAGGGACCGCGCTCAGTACCAGCTGGTCTTTAATAATTAATTCTTCCTACTCGCGTCCGGGAGGAGGGCTGTCTGGAACACGCGTCCCGCCAGCCCGCGAGGGGACGAGCTCCAGTGGGAAGGGGGCGGTTCCTGGCGGCTCCGAGCCACGCTCGCTCATGAATGAAAACCTGCTCGCGCGGCGGTGGTGGTGGCGGCGGCGGCGGCGGCGGCGGCGGCGAGGGGCCTATTGTAGCCTACTGTGCGGATGAAACTTTCTCTGGCTTTCTTCTCCTGCCCTACCCGCCTGGCCAGGCCCCTGGAGTCCTGAACGGGAAGCCTGCCTGGTAGTGCTGGGGAGGGGGCTTAGGCCGCCTGAGTTTCTGGGGTACACGGACCCGTCTCCTGCCCTCCGCCTCTGCCTCCTCCCCTCCCCCCCTTTCTCGAAATAGCAGCCTCCTCCATCTGGCTCGTGCAGATGCCTAGAGCTGCGTTTGAGCAGACAAACAGAAATGGGCTGATCGCAGGAATGAATTTGTCAGCTTGGTGTCTTTTTTCCTGGTCTGTGGCCTTGACCTGTTCTCTGTCCTGGGCCTGGTGGCTAAGGCTCCAGGGTCTCCTGTGGCTTCCCTGGGGGCTGACTGGCCGGGGAGTGGTCTGCTGTGGGCTTGGCCACTGGGGTCTGGCCAAGAAGCCCTTGGGGCCCTTGGTGGCCGTCTGGGCTCTGCATTACTGAACCAGCCTCCCTGGTGGATTGGTGCTGGCCTGGGCACTGGTGTCTGTTCTCTCGGGCAGAATGGGGTGCTGGGAAGGGCAGGTCAGCCAAGCTCTGGGACAACTGGCCTCTGGGGACACGTAGGTCCAGGAGTCCTGAGGGATCCATTGGAGGGACAGGTCCTTTCTGGGCAGCTGGCTGATGCTGGCCTCTGGGTGCCACGGTGGCCCTCCTTCAGCCTGGCTAGTTTTCTTTCCTCGTGAATGGGGTGGGGGCGTCTCTCCGCAGCTCCGCCCCACCCTGTCAGTCCAGCTGCACTGCAGAGTAAGATGGGGCCAGGTTCCCACAGTCCTCCTGGCCCCGCTGTTGTAGTGGGAGGTGGAAGGTGGGTCTGGGTCTCATCGGGCTAAGAAGGGGCTGGTCACCAGGCTGAGAGGACACAGACCCATTGGGCCCTGGGGGCTGCTGCTTAGGACCTCAAGGGGGCTGTGGCTGTTCAGCAGCCTGGCGCCAACGGTGGGTCCTGTGGGAGCCACACACTCCTGTCCCCACCGCCCACCCAGACCTGGTGTGTCACAGTAACAAGCCCTCTGTGGAGTTGGGCGCAGGCCGCCCAGGTCTGAATGCCTGGAGATACGCTGTGCGCTGCTGCCCCACTCGAGGCGAGAGTCTGCACCCTTCCCGGCCCTTCCCAACCAGGACAGGCTGCGTGGCTTTGTTCTCAGGGAGCCTGGCCGGTCAGTCGCCCTGCAGGGGCCAACGTGTCCTCTGTGGATGCCTAGGCTGGGCCTGGGCCTCCCGTGCAGGGGCTGAAGTTTGGGCTGAGGTCGGGTTTAAGTCTCTGCCCTCAGTGGGGGGACCTCCCTCTAAACTAGGCCAGGTCCCTTCACTGCTGGCAGCTGTGGGAATTTCTGAACGCGGGCTCCCCAGCCCATGGGAAAGGGTGCGAGCAGGACTGGGCGCCAGGCCTGCCATGGGTCCCAGCCGAGCTCGCCCACACTGGTGCCAGGGCTCCCAGCCCCACCTGCGGCATTCCTGAGCATGGCCCCAGGCCCTAGCCCCTACCCGGCCCTGACCCCAGCCTTCCCTTCTGCAGATGAGTGTCCAGGCCTGTGGAGAGCCCGGGGAAGGGGATGCCAGGCCTTTTGTGGGCTCCACATGGCCCGCCCTGGGGCACCGGGGCTATTGGAAGGCTGAGCACTGGTCTCCTGGGTCGCCCCACCTGTGTTCTGGGGGTTGGGTGCAGGGTGGGGTGAGATCACGTCTGGGTGCCCAGGTGGTGGCAGCCAGTGTTGGGCTGAGGTGTAGCCCGGGCGGGGTCAGGCCGCGGTGCTCGGTCCTCCATGGCTGCTGGGCCTACAGGGAGGGGCCCATCCCTGGCTCTGGTGTCCGCTGAGGCTGGCGGGTGGAGTGCGGTGTCTTATTGCTTCTCACACGGGGACACAGTGGCCGCGGCGTGGGCGCCGGCGTGGGGTCTGGAACCCTAGGCGGCGACAACGTGGTGGATGCTGGGTTTGCCTGTGCAGAGAAGGGGCGGCCAGGCGGGCCCAGGTCTCTGGCCTTTGGAGCCAGCCTGTGCGGCGCTCAGGTGTCTGTGAGGCCTCCCGCCGGCCAGTCGCTGAGGCCCTGCGGTTTTCCTGCCCGTTGGGCACCAGGGGACTTGCCAACCAGGCGCAAAGCAGAGAGGGCCCACCTGCCCAGTGTGCTCCGCGGTGCCCACCCCGGGCGTCCTGCAGCCTCTCTAACCTCGGTCTCTCCCCAGGGGTGCTGCTGTGAGTGCTTGACCACCGCGCCCGAGGATGGCCTTGCAGGGGCAGTAGAGGCACGGCGGCCCCGGGCACCTGTCCCGTCCGTCCGTCTGTCCGTCCGTCCGTCCGTCTGTTGGCGTCTGTCTCTCTTGACACCACCGAAGCTCTACCCCTCCTGTCCCAGCCCAGCACCGGCTTCCTGTGGGCCCAGCCGGCATGAACTCTCCCACCGAGTCGGGTAAGAGCCACTGCGGGCGGGCGGTGCTGCGTGGCTGCGTCTGAGCTATTGGATGGAATGAGGAGTCGGGGTGAAGCGTCGCGAGGAGCGGCAGAGGCCGCCGAAGGCCCACGGGCGCGGTCCCGGGAGGCCTGGCTGCTGCTGCCTGCCCCCACCCACGGGACCCGCGGACCCCGGTGTGCCTGGGCCTGCAGGCATGAATGAGCATTCCTGGGTATGCGGCGTTGAGCTGGGAGCGAGGTGCCAAGTTTGAGGGGGTTCTTAGCTCTGTACCAAGCCCGAGAAGCCTCACCCCCTTTGTCTCGGACTCTGGGCTGGTAGAGCCCTGATCTGGGGTCCTGCAGGTTTCCTTTCCCTGGTCCCCAGGACTGTCCAGCAGGGCCACAGTGTCGCTTGGTGGGGTGGAGACTGTCGGGTGCAGGGCTGGGGCTGGACCCTGGAGGCGGCCAGGGGCTGACGGTCGTGTGGCGGTGGCTTCCGGGCCGTCTCCTGTGCAGTCCAGAGAGTTCAGGGTGTACCTTGCCCGGCTGCAGCCCTGCCCAGCTGGCATACCTCTGGTCTCTCTCTGTAGGTGCGTGGTAATTTACTTCTTTTAGAGGTTGGGAAACGGGCGCCCAGGAGGGAAACCCACTGCCCACGCCCCTTCATTCCCTGGGGGCGAGCAGGTGGGCTTCTGTGCCCAGCGACCCCTTGGTGGGGCATGGGGAGGCCCGGGGGTGGCCCTCGGTCCCTTGCCCATCTCTGCCAGGCGCCCCCCTCGCAGTTCAGGTGTGCCTGGCAGTGTACCCATTGCTTCTGCTCTGGGCTCTCTCTTTTGGCTGGGTGGGGTCTCAGCCTAGCCAGGTCACAGAGGGAGCCTGGACCCGCCTGCTAGTGCCCAAGACAGGTACTTCATTTGCTATCTATTTATCTGGTGTTTTTGGTAGAGGGAGTTGAACTCAGGGTCTTGCACTTGTGAGGCAGGCCCTATGCCACTGAGCTACGTGCCAGCCGTACCTGGGGTTCTTAGGCTAGATTTCCCCGTGTACTGCATTTCACTGAGACTAGATCTCGCTGAACTGCTGGGAGAGTCTGGTGCCGCTGACCGGCCAGGTGCAGTGACAGCTCCTGGCCCACGAGTCTTCGCTGTGTGTCCTGGACGGGCCAGTTCGGGCCCCTTGCCTTGGGCCGCAGAGCTAGGCTGGGAGAGTGGGGTGTCTCAGCGCAGTGCTCCCGGCTGGCAGGTCCTTGCTGAGCGCCAGCTGCGCACTAAGCAGTCAGGGATGGGAAGAGGGGCGCGGCCCGCCCGTCCTTGGGGCCGTGTTTGGAGGGAGCCCTGGCCCGGCTTCCAGGGACCTGAGGGACTGGCCATGGAGGCCTCGGCTCTGGGGCTGCACCGTCCGTCCCTGCCAGCCAGGAGCACTGGGAGTCGGTGGGGGTCACCTGCTTTCTGGGAGCTGTTTGCTGGCTCTGGGGTTCAGGCTCCAGTGAGGTGGGTGGGGCCTGCTGCAGGCAGGTTGGAGGGCCCTGGGCACCCTGGTCCCTGCCAGCCGGTCTGGGCGGTGCAAGTCCATAGCGTGGGCAGGAGGTGCTTCTCCTGGCACCTGTCTGCCCAGCACTGCCCAGCACCTCGACTTTCTCTCTTTTCCCTGAGGGAGGCAGCACCCCCCTTCCTAAGTACCTGGAGAAACTGGGGCGCGAGTGCAGGGCGGGGCAAGAACCTCGGCATCCCTAGGCCAGCCCCAGCTCGCCCTCAGTGCCCCGCAAGGGCAGGTGCCACCTGAAGAGGGAAAGTGGGTCAGTACTGGTGGGGACGGACCGCCACGGGACGCGTGGCTCATTCCGGAGGGGCCTGCCCTCCCCTGCCCTCCTTATCCTGCCAGGGACCACCCTGAGGGTGCCCTCTGGGCTGCAGGCTCCCGAGCCCCAGACCTGGCAGGCCTGGGAAACGGGTTCGGAGGAGCTTGCTGAGGCCCGAGGCTGGAGCCCGAGGCAGCCTTGGGGAGCGAGGGGCTTCTCACGCGGGGGGCCTGGCCCTACTCTCGGAGGGCTCCTTGGGTCCTGGGGTGGCCTCTGGCTGCCTGTGGGTCTCCGGGAGAGAGAGCCAGAGGACCAGGGTCGGGAAGATGCTGCCCCAGAGCATTCTGGAAGTTGGGCCTGGTGTGGCGGGTCTGACCGCCTCCCAGGCCGTGGTGGCCAGCCCCTGCTTCCCCACCCTGCTGAGTGTCTTCCCTCTGCTGGTCTCTGGCTCTGGGCCTGGGCCCGTCCCAGGAGCCGGCTCTTACTGCACGCTGCTGTGCCTGGGCAGAGGGAGCCAGACAGGGCTAGCCGGCCCTCCCAGTTGTGCCTGGCGTGGGTGGGTGGAGTCCCAGCAGGATGGGCTGCTGCCCCCGCCTGTGGGCTCCCCTGGGTCTCTGCCTGTTGTGCAGGACAGGGAGCTTGGTGGGTAGGCTTGGCTCTTCCACGGAATCTGCCTTGGCCAGTAGGCAGTGGCCCTGCTGGGTTCCCGGTCCTTGCTGCAGTGTCTCCCGGTCCAGGCCCAGAGCCGGCCTGCCTCTGCCTCCTGCCCTGCCCCTCTGGCCCCTCAAGGAGGGACCCCACTTCCTCCCTGGCTGGTTGAAGCTGGCCTCCAGGAGCCACGGGTGCCGTGTCCTCACTTGGCCAGGGTCTGCGGTCCCCCGCCTCGGGGTGAGGTCGTAGTGCAGGGGCGGGCGGGTGTCCCTGGCTCCGTTCCTGCAGTGGGGGGCACGGAGGGTCCAGAGGGGCCCCTAGAACAGCAGCTGTGGCACCGGAGGGAACACACCACAAGAATAACCGGGCTGTTCAAAGGTTCTGAGCCGGTCAGGGGGCCGCAGAGGGCCAGGCCCGGTGCCCACTGCCCAGCTCGTGCTCGCAGTGACCCTGTGTGGCCTTGTGGGAGGAGTGGACTCGAAGGCCACCCTCCTAGTGCGCCGCGTAGGCCGCTGTGTGGTGGGGTGAGTGCGACCCCACAGTGCCTCAGTTTCCCACGCACCCCACTAGCAGGCCCCCAGGCAGAGCTACTGGCCCCGCCCACCCGGGAGGGAGCCACGCAGAGCCTTTCGGAGGACTCTAGTGGAGCCGTGGCAGCCATCAGCCCAGCTCCGCGGGAGGGGGTAGGGTGGGGACCCAAGGGTCCAGCCTAACCTGGGCAACTAGGTGAAACTCTGTCTCAAGACTCTTACTTGTTTTATTTTTGAAACAGGGTCTCGCTGTATAACCCAGCGATCTTCCTGCCTCAGCCTTCTGGGTGCTAGAAACATAGGTGTGCACCACCATGCCAGACTCCACATAAAGTGTTACAGAGATGAGGGGATAGCTCTGTGTCAGAGTCCTTGGTCTAGTCCCCCGGACTGGGAAAGAAAGAGCGGGAAGTTTAGGCCAGGTGGCGATGTCTGCGTCTCTGTCTGTCGGCTTCTGCTTCCTTTACCTCTTGTGGCAAGTGGGAGACGGAGGGTGGGCCGGGCTGCCTACGCAGGGCTCCGGCCATGCCTGCCCCCAGCCCAGCCTCGCCAGCCGACTCACTCAGCCTTGGCCCAGGCCCTCCCTGTCGGTCCCCTCCCTCTGCTGGCGCTTCCTCCTGGGTGGAACGCGCCGCCCCGCGGGGCCTCCGCCAGCCGGCTCCTGGCAGCCCGCGCTCCCGAGCCCTCCGCCTATTTATAGCCAGGCCCTCCCCCAGCTGCTATTTCAGTCTCCTGCCAGCTGCCGGCGGCTCACGGCAGCTCGGCAGAGCAGGGAGCCGGCCGAGCTGTCACTGGGGCTGGGAGGGGACGCGGGGCTGCCTGCCCGCCTGCCGCCTGCCGCGCTCCCTGCTGGTTCCTGAGCCAGCGGGCTCCTAGGCCCAGAGCTGCCGGCCCCCAGCTCTGCACCCTGCTGGGCGGATGAGGGACCCCCCGCCGTGCAGGGAATCCCCGAGACAACGCTGCCCTCTGCCCGCCACCGTGCCCTTCTGGGCATGCTGCTGGTGCCCAAGACCCAGGGGCTGCTGGAGGTGCTGCAGACCATCCGCGAGACGGAGTCCTCTCTCCCCGCAGATGGTGTGGCAGGCCGGGAGCCGTCGCTGGAGATCCTGCCTCGGACACCGCTGCACAGCATCCCCGTGGCGGGTGAGGGAGCACCCATGCGCCGCCACCCTCCCCAGGGCCAGCCCCTGCTCTGCGTCTCCCTTGGGGCCATCCTGGCACGCTTGGAGCCATGCCTGCCCCCTGGGTTGCCTCCTGGGGACCCCGTCCACTTGCCCAGGATACCTGGTCACCTGCCCTGACATCCGCGGGCTCTGGAGAGTCGCCCACTGCTGGGCCAGGACTCCCTGGGTTGGTGGGTGACCTGTGGTCCCCAGGCTGCTTGCCCTGGGCGGGGCAAGGGAAGTTGGAGATGGTACCCAGCTCCCTGGATTGGTGTTGGGACCTTGGGAGGAGGCTGGCTGTGCTGGGCTGGGGTCAGGACTCGGTGCCCTCTGGTGCCCTGTGGTGCCCCAGGCCCTGCCCGCCCAGGCCCGTAGGTGCAGAGCTGTCATTTTGGTCCAGGTAGGTCTGCTGGCCCTTTACCCTGTGCCTTCGGCAGGGACTTTCGCAGCCCTAGTTGGGGTGGGTGCCCCCTGTGCGGCTACTCCTCCCCACTCCTGGGAACCTGTTGGCAACACCAGGCCCTCCTGGCACAGGTGCCCCCTCAGGCTGGCACCACAGGATGCTTCCTGCAGGGCGGGGTGCTGGGTCAGTGCCCATGTGCCCTCCTGGCAGTGGCGTGGTACGTGTGTGAGTGTGTGTGCGTGGGTGTGCCTGAGTCCTGGCCTCTGGATGTGTGGTGTGGAGCCGCGGGCTGTGAACCGGCACGGGGTTGTGAGCCCTCTGGTGTCTCGGACGGACCCTGGCATTCCGCCGCAGAGACCCACCAAGGCAGCTCTCGGCCTGGGGCCTGAGCAGGGCAGGATCTCGTCCCTGCTGACCCGTCTGTAACTCGGCTTTAAGCTCCGCCTCTGCCCTTGGCCGCAGCCTCTGCCACCCGGGTCCCCCCAAAGAGTGGCTGTTCTGTTCTCCACTGGCCCCGCGTCCCCAGCCCGGTGCTCGGCCTGTGTCTCTCTCTGAGCCCTCTCTGGGCCCCTCCCCCTGGACCTGCCACCCTTGTCCCCCAGCCCGCGTGGCCCGGCTGGCCTTCCTGGCGAGGGGAGGCATGAGTCACCGGTGGCACCGGGAGAGGGCGAGGAATGTCCCCCAGCACTGAGGTGCTGTCTGTGACGTGCTTCTGGGACAGATATAGGCCCGGGGCTTGGCTGCCCATATTCCTTTTTCTTTTTTGGACTGTGGAATGTAAATAGATGTTTCAAATAGAAACACTCTAACCTTTGGCTTAAAGAAGTAGCCACCCCAGATAGATAGGGCCGGGGGGGGGGGCGGCAGCCTGCTGTCTGCCTCCCGCCCAGGGTGGACCGCATGGGGCAGCACCTGCACTGGGCGGCTGCAGGCCTCCTGCCGCGGTTGGAGAGGGCTCCAGGTGGGGCCTCCCTGCCCCAGCGGAAGTCCCGGCACTGTCGGAAGGGTGGGCCAGTCTCGGCGGGGCTTTGGTTGTTCTGACTCTTCTGAGACAAGGTCTTACTCTGTAGCCCTGGTTGACCTCAAACTCACAGTGATCCTCCTGACTCAGCCTCCAGAGTGCTGAGATGCCAGGCGCGGGTGCCTGCTGTCCCCCTGGCTGCCATTTCCCAGTGCCCAGCATGGTGCCTGGCACCTGGATGAATGGATGCACAGCGAGCGGAGCCAGGACTCCAGCTTGTCCCCGGCTGTGTTCTGGGACCAGCACTCCAGTGCTGGAAGCGCAGCAGGCCCTGCGCCGGGCGGGGGGCGGGGAGTCCGGACACACCACCCTCTTCTTGGGGGCATCGAGTCTCAGGCGCCACGGTGGGGTCTGCAGGGCTGGGGTCTCACTCGGCCACCACTGCTCGAGTGCACAGGGTGTGAAGAGAGGCTGAGGCAGGAGGATCCCCCAAGTGGGAGCCCAATCTGGGCAGCAGCAACTTAGGGAGACCCTGGCTTAAGATCAAACATAAAAAATGGAAACATGGGCCGGAGGGTTAGCTCAGTGGTTCCGGCGCCTGCCTCGCAAGCGTAAGGACCTGAGTTCGATCCCCGGTTACCACATATAATGCTGGGCGTGGTGGCTCACGCCTGTAATCCCAGCACTCGGGAGGCAGAGACAGGGGGATTGCTGAGTTCGCAGCGGCTTGCCTGGGCACCGTAGTGAGCTCAGGGCCAGCCTGAACTACAAAGCAAGACCC
>PVIC010046215.1:0-14329 GCA_004025085.1 Thryonomys swinderianus
AAAATAATAGCAAAAGGATAATTAACATGAAGACGGTACTAGACATGTATCCTAGTTTTTAGAGAAGAGCCTATTCCTATTTTCAAATGGATAATTCTTCCTTGTGGTGATTGTTTTATAGAAGAGTTAGCAGCATTATCACCTTCCAATACTACATACCACTAGCACCCTTAACCCAGTTCCAACAAAGAAAAACTTTCTCCAAGATACTGTAAAATGATCCCTTGGGCCATAATTATACCACTGGAGATGTAGTGGGCTGTAATGCAAAATATACTTTAAATAAATGTTATCAATTGACTTAGCAGGAGATATTATGTAGTGTTAAAATATTTAATTCTCATTTGTTCTTCTATAAATATTTATTAAATACCTATAATATGCTAGACACCAGGGACGCAACAGGGCATAAACAGGCTAAGTTCTTGTTGTCATGGAACTCAGTCGTATGAGGATCAAAAACAATAAACAAATAAATAATTCATTGATAACAGCAAGAAAGAAAAAAACATAGCAGGAGGATGGATTTCAAAGTAATGAATATGTTTTCTGAGGAGGTTACTGGAGAGGAAATTCTGCAATAAAGTGACACTTGAGAAAGACATCTTCAGAAAGTCCTAGGTACCATATAATGTTCAGGAAGAAGAGACAGCAAGTACTTGTGCGTGGTGTGAAAACAGAGCTCAACATCACAGCAAAAAGGACAGTGAAGCTAAGGTACAGTAACCGAGATCCTGACTGAGATGGAATTAGTGCAGTTGGTTTATGGAAAGACTTCTGAACAAACTGGATACAATGATTCAAAATGCAAAGATGGCCAATATCAAAGAATGAAAGAATAAGAAAAAACTACTGTTGTCACAATGCCAAATAGAGACATGAAAATCCATAATGCATTTAGAGACTATAAATCACTATTGAGATTGTCAGCGCACTTAGGCATCTACTACTTACAACTGTTGGTATTTCTCCCTCACATCTGTCTCCCGTCTACCTCAGGAATGACGTGGAGAAGCCTTCTCCCATCCCTCTGCGGTGCATCTGCCCATAAGCTGCTTAACATCGTTCCTCTGCACTGTGTGTGTTTTTTAAAGAGCCCAAGTTTTTCTTGTTCAGTTTATTGAACTTCTGAGATAAATGCTTCCAAACTCAGCTATAACTATGCAGCTATAACTTCTCTATTTAAAACTTTCCACTGAGCCACAGGATAAAGCTCAAACTTAACAGAAAAGTCCCTTCCGCCTTCCTTTCCCTCTCCACATCCTTACTTATCGTGAGGAATTGTTCTTTCTTGTTTGAGCCTTCACTTGAAACTCAGAAAAGACTTTATCACATCTTAATTGAAATGCATTTCGTTATTTTTGTCATCTTTCTGAATTTTTGTACATTTGGTTTTAGATATTATTGAATTATCCTTATTTAAATAATTTGCCATAGAATGTTAGTTTCTATTTTTCAGAACTGACTGAAAATAGCATGACACTATTATGTTTACTCCAAAAAACTAGCACAGTCACTGCAGGACTGATGGATTCTCCAAAATGTCCAGGCTGAGCTGCCCTCCCCGCCTCGTGCTCACATTGTCCTCTCCACTGCACCTGTAACGCCATCGTCACAGTCTCTAAACCTGCTGTGTGCTCTACTACCTGTGGTTCTGCTCACTTGCCTCATTATTCGTTGCTCCAAATGCCTTTACTGCCTCTGTGGTCAGTCTGCCAAACACCTGTGGCTTTTTCATGTATCAATTAAAATTACCTCTAATTGGATTATACTGACTCTGTTCGCGATCGCATTTCTCTATTCACTCAGATCTGAGAATTAATATGGTAGCTTATGTCGCTCATATTTCAGTGTGAGCAAAGAAACTGAAGCAATTATTTTAGCAAAGAAAATTGAAAATAAGCATGTGCTTACTAGGTTCTGAAGAACTGAAAATGCAAAACAGCTTTAAGAAGTTATTGCCTTGGGTAAGCAACAGCAAGAAGCAGTTATATCTCTTAAGGCAGAAAGAACAGCAACAGAAAACAAGAGATTGGAATTTTTAAATCTGGAAAGTATTAGAAAAAAGAACTGTTTATTTTACAACTCAGCTGTCTGAGAAGATGGCTATGTATTTGGTTCTATGGGCTCAATTTCAAGGATTTTATCGAAGTGTGGTTATCAAGCTAAAGAAGGTGTTGTTCACAAGTACAGGAAGGTAAAAAAGAAACAGGAATATTGCAAAAGCCCTGCTCCCTCACTGTGAGCACTCTGTCCACTGAGCGTCATCCCTTATTGGCTCAGGCTTAGCAAGAGCTATCTAGCGAAGGAGAATGTTTTGCAGTGTCTAAGAATATGGGCAAATACATTTCACGACAGTATCAAAATAAAGGGCTCATAGTCCTATGTACTCTAAAATAGTTACTTCTGAAACTTTCTCTTTTCTTCTATTCAAAAACTGTAAACATTAGTTTACATTGTGACACATACAATGCTAAGTACTTCGTAGCTAGATTCATGCATTATAATTATAGAGTTCTTGTCCTAGTGGTAATTACATTCTGAGTTTTCTACTTCATTAAAGCTGATCTACTTTTAAATACAGAAAATCTTCAAAATATAACCTATGTTTAAAGTTAAATTATTTTAAATATGAGGAAACCTTTGCAACAGGCTTCTGTACCTACTGTGCTCTAGTCTCCTTTGTGCAGTAGTTCTTGATTGGAAATGGTTTTTCTTCCCTACATCCAGAGAGTTAGCAATGTGGAGCGTGGGTCATTTGCATCTGGCCCATCATCATTTTTGTAGAATAATTTTATCTAAACACAGTTCCAGTCATTTGTTATGAGCTATTTATAACTGTCTTATTATTGCAAACTATATATATATATATATATATATATATAGAGAGAGAGAGAGAGAGAGAGAGAGAGAGAGAGAGAGAGGTTTTCACAAAAATAGTTTGCAAATCCCTAGACTGCATAATTAACATTTACAACCAACACTCAAGAAAATACCACATAGAATGTTTCTATGAATGTTTCAAAATGTATGCTACCAAAATTAAATACATGAAATTGATTAATTTTTTTCAAATTGAAATATATTTAAGTAGCTTCCCTAAAATAATAAGACATTCATTGTTCAGTCAAATATAAAACATTTTCAAGAACATTTAATGGAATTTTAAATCTAAAACAGACTAATACAAGTTTTGCTAAGTGTGTGTTTATATATTTCTCATGCTATTTGGAAAAATCATCATGTCCTATTAAACTCAAAAGATAAGAAAGACTTTCTTTTTCCCTTCCTGGTCCCCAAATTTAGTAGCGTTTGAAAAAGTATTTTTCATCAGAGACCTAACATATAAAATTATTATCTTGTTTCTATTTATGTGTCTTATACTAGAAGAGCATTATTTCTTAAGTAGCATGTGATAACTATTTCATTATAATATATGACAGTGAAAAGTACACTTAGCAAATGTTAAATACATGCTCAACCAATATAGAATCGAAATATCTATATGTGCCTGCTAACTTAGTAGGTTTTTTTCTCATTAGTAGTGATGTGAGTCTGATATAGGTAAAATAATTTAAATCTGTTTATTAAAAAATACATTTAGACAAAAATATAACAATCTCTATTTGCACTTTATTTTAATATATTTGAAAACAAAACTAATACACATGAAAACTGTCTCATTTTATCTTAGAAATTTTAAAATTATTTTGAAGACTTTCAGTTTGTATGTATTTTAATTATATATTGAATTATTCTTCAGATTTTATCATTGAGTTCTTTTACATCATTCATTTCAAAAAGTAATAATCTATTGGCATTTCTCACTTTCTAATTTTTTATAGAAAGCAGTCACCTTTTCCACTGGCCATGAAAAACAATTTTTCTCTTTCTGAAGTTTTATGAAGTAAAACATATTAACCTCACCCTTTCAAAAGAGAAGGGCAAAATGCTTATGTGTGTATATATATATATATATATATATATATATATATACACACACACACACACACACACATATATATATAGATATATGTATATGTATATATAATTGCATGCAGTTTTATTTTCTTCTATCAGAGCAATACAGTAAATTCTCAAAAGCTAAAGAGTTTGTGATACTTAATTAACTCTTTCAGACCTCTTAGTCCTTATGTAATTTATTTTTATGCATTCAAGAAAGTAATCAGTGAGCATTGTTTAGCTATTAGGTGCAATATAGGCTCTTTGGGGTTTCTGCAGCTGAGAAGGTGT
Source organism: Thryonomys swinderianus (assembly GCA_004025085.1). Taxonomy (NCBI): domain Eukaryota; kingdom Metazoa; phylum Chordata; class Mammalia; order Rodentia; family Thryonomyidae; genus Thryonomys; species Thryonomys swinderianus. The sequence goes on from PVIC010046215.1 coordinate 4,255, forward strand.
AATTATTGCCTTCAAGGTGAGTTATACCCTATAGTGTGATAAAGAGAGATGGCTGGACAGTGTGAATACACATAACGTACTGAAATGTGATTTTGCTTTGAATATACAGAGAAATCACAGGCTAATTTTGATCAAAGCATAAATGTGACATAAATTATTGTTGAATTAATACAACAGTGGAGAGGATAGTATACATAAAATAGAGGTAGCATCCATGTTGTGTTCAGTAATCAAAAAAAAAAGATATACAAGAAGAAGGAAAAAATATTGCCAGGTTAGACCTATGATTCTGGATTATTTCTAACAGGGAGCTATGGACACTAGTATGGATGATATTGTTAGTAGTGTCAAATTTACTATTGTTAAATCATTTATCTTTGTATATTTGATGGATAAGCTAATATAACAATTGGCTAATTACATGTGAAACATGAATGGAACTATGAGTTAAGAATGGATGTATGAATATAACGCATGAGTCTTTACTAGCACTGGCTGAAATTATTTGTGTACATGAAGGGCCTCAGGCATGGCTTACAAGAAGTACTGACAAGCATCTATAATCATAAACTGGAGAACAGATACATTTATGCAATGTCAGAAGGTAAGCATTCCATAAGAGAGCACTGCAAGCAGTGTTCGTGGTACAGAATGGAATGGATTACAAGAAGGTGACAGTTTTATGAAGAGAATGGCCAATTAAGGTAGGAGATAAAAAGTCCAAAGTAATAGCTTATGATGGCTATGAGAGAAATAAATTAAGATAGATACACTATAGAAGAGGATATCGAGCCAAAATTATTCTCATTGATAGCTGATGGGAATGAAAAATTTACAGAATAACTTTGGAAACGTCTTCATTAATCTAAATCACACAGTGCGCCAGTCACAACTGTAGATACTTAAACAGAGAATTGCAAATGTATGTCTATACAATGTGTTGATTTTGCTTTTCCAGCCCTGAAAAACATACTATTACAAAACCAAACTTAAGTAGTAAGAAAAATTGAGTGAAAGAAGAGAATGAGAGAGGAGCAGTCATGAACTCTCCGTGACTTCCTGTGAACTTTTCTATAAATCCAATTTCTGCTGTAATATATGCATATGTATATATGTATGTATGTGTGTATATATTTTGAGAGAGGGTCTTACTTTGTAGTTCAGGCTGGCCCTCAGCTCACTATGTAGGCCGGGCAAGCCTCAAACTCAGTGATCCTCCTGCCTCTGCTTCCTGAGTGCTGGGATCAGGTAATATAAATTTAATAATATAACAAGGAATAAATGCATACCATCATTCAGTACTGAAATTCTTGAAGAAAAAGCAAAACAAAATAGAATTTATTTTAAAGGAATCAAAAGGAGTCTACACTACTGCTGATGAAGCATAATATCAAAAAATTAATGGTGGGGCTGGAGGATTAGCTCAGTGGTTCAGGAGCCTGCCTCACAAGCGCAAGGTCCTGAATTCAATCCCCGGTAACTACATACAATGCTGGGCATGCAGACTCACGCCCACCAGCCATCAATACCACATACCACATACCATATACCACATACCACAGTGCTGGGCGTGGTGGCTCACGCCTGTAATCCCAACACTCGTGAGGCAGAGCCAGGAGGATTGCTGAGTTCGAGGCTTGCCTGGACTACATAGTGAGCTCAGGGCCAGCTTGAACTACAAAGCAAGACCTCGTCTCAAAAAAAAAAAAAATTATTACAGGACAAATATGTGTGTATATGTGCCTGTGTGTCAAGTATGTTCTCATATTTGTATATTAACTCTGGAAGACCAAGCAGGTACACAAATAATTCTCTATTTCTAGAACTGTACATCATCTCTTAGCCCTACAATTCTGTGTGTTTTCTATTAGTGTAGTATGCATATGTGTGCAAAGGTGTGTATGAAAGTCCACTTCTGAAGAACAGGATTACTTCCTTATTCATCTTTGAATACTTTTTCCTTGGAAAATGCTCAGATGAAAAGAGTACAATAGATAACTTTTAAAATGTTAATAAACCTTAATAATTCAGCCTTATATTAATTGTCCTCTGGGTAATAAAGAACAATATAATTTTCATTGGAAAATAATTTCTGAGTATCAATTTTCACTTTAAAAATGCAAGTAACTTCAGTAATTAAAAAGTATAGGCATTTTCAGATTAACTGTAGGGTTTCAGAAGTAGGATCTCTAAAGATTTGTGGGCCTATGGGTAAAAATGAGAATTAACTCGTGTCATATACTGGTACAAATTCCCCAACGCTGAGAGTGATTGTGAATCATATGTAAAATGTACCAACAAAGAATTCAAATAAAAAAAAAGATTTGTGGGCTTAAGAGATAATACTCTGGATATTTGAGACCCCTGAGATTTCTCTTCATGTTCAAAAAAACTGTATGAAGAATTGTTTTGTGAAAGAGCTGTAATAGTACATAATATTATTTCTGAAATTCATTGTGCAAGAAATGAAATTAAAAGTAAATTGAGGTTAGGATAATTAATGAAATAAAAATATGTATCAAGCTTACTGTTCAATATATCAATGACATGTTTGCTAGTAACTGCATGGAAGAGAACAACTCATAGTATAACTAAGTGGTAAATTATTTAAATATCTACTCCTTAGTTTAAGTTTTAGTAGTCATTATATTAATAATACATTCAAGAAAAGAATCATATTGTATTTAAAAGAACTGGTCTTACATTTGTCAAATAAAAAATATGTGATGATCATGTGCTTGTCAATTCCTGCATATCTTTATAATGAAACCCATGATGTCAGTAAAATTTCATGCTGTATTAAAACTAAGAGCAAAAGTATTTTGTTCCAAAATAAGAATAACTCATAAAATATAAATATTTAAATAACAATATGAAAAATCACACATTTTATAGTTTCCAACATAAATTTCAGCTTTCATTCAAATCTCTGTTAACTTAGAGAAATATCAATAGTTAGTTTGTGCCGGGCGTGGTGGCTCACGCCTGTAATCCCACCACTCGGGAGGCAGAGACAGGAGGATTGCTGAGTTCGAGGCTTGCCTGGGCTACATAGTGAGCTCAGAGCTAGCTTGAACTAAAAAGCGAGACCCTGTCTCAAAAAAAAAAAAAAAAAAAAAAGTTAGTTTGGATAGCTTACTTTTTTTTTTTAGTTTGTATCTTTATCGGTACATTGTATATACACATCTTTTTAGAATGAATTTTTTTTAAAAAGTAGTATTTTGCTTTGAACTTCATATATTTATTCAAGTATAATAAAAATAATTTTGCCACCTACATTTTAATTCCATTAACAAAACATGTACATTCAGAATTAATAGCAATTTCTTGCTTCAGATCATTGTACAAACATACTGAGATGGGGTAGGGAGCAACTGTTTTTAGTGAACCATGTCTGGCTAAAGCAATTATGTTAGTGATCATGACATATACTCAGCTTCGTATACAGTATACATTTTCCAGTGTAACATTTTTTAATGTATTGAAAATTTTTCACTTTTCACATCACATCTTCCATGGCAGTATTCAAAATATAGACTTTTTCATACAAAATTTATTACACTTGACTCATATACGTGTAGTCACTCATAAAATTTTGTTTTATTTTTATTATTACCATTTTTAAATCAAATGATATCTGTATTGTTTTCAAGCCACTACAACCTGTTCATCATGACTTTTTGTACTTAAGGTAGGCAAGAAATATCTCCTCCTCAATTGTTTAAACACAGTGGTGTAAACTACATGTTCATTATTGGTCAAAATATCTACTATACCTTGTAGTACTTTTGATTTTGGCAAACGGAGACATTGAACTCAATGAATGATGTAGTTTTCATCTTTTTGTGAGTAGTTTCTTTCACTTGGCATAATCTTAAATTTCAACATACTATGCTGCAGAATATTTTGAGATTCTTTTTCTACAGGTAATAGTACTCGGTTGTATACTTATTTTTATTTACTCATCTGTTTTTGGATATTTATGATGTTTCCACTATTTGCATACTGTGAAAATTGATTGCAATGAATATTTGAGTTTTCATTCACCTTTACATAATTCTGCTTTTAATTATTTTTTATCTACAACAAGATGTAGAATTTCTGAGTAATATGACAGTTTCATCTTAAGGTTTTTTTTTTATTCATACATATTTGCAGTACATAATGGTTACAGTACATAATGGTTACTATAAAGCATTGACCTATATAAATTTAAAGTCCCTTCTTTTTCCCCTTCTCTCTACAACTTTTAATTTTCCATCATCATATGTACCTAGGAATTTATCCATTTCCTCTGTTCTCAAAGTAGTTATCCTTCTGTGTTTTAACAGAATCTATTCTGACTCTACCTTTTCAGTTCCAAATAAACTGATATCTTTCTTTTCCTTATTATGATAAGATTAGCTAAAAGTGTGTCTATTTTGTTTAATCTTTTGAAGAAAGAGCTCTTTAATGTATTTATTCTTTGTATTCTTCTTTTAGTTTTAATTTCATTAATTTATGCCCTGATCTTTGTAATTTACTCCCTCAAATTAGCTTTAGGTTTGGATCATTCTTATTTTTCTAGGTCCTGGAGATACATGATTAATACCTAATATTTGAGCTCTAGTTTTACCATATAAGAATTCATTGCTAACATCTTCTCTCTGATGTCCTTGCATCCAAGTATTCCCTGTATCTCACTGTCATACGGCCATTATAATTTGATTGTAGGAACTAATTTCAATGTTTTTTAATGAATTCATTATCAATACATTTCATATGCATATCATGGTCACAAACAGCATTCAAACATTGTACCAGGGCATGATACAATTTAATTCTCATTTTTCCTATTCCCCTCCCCATGCTACAACTTCCCACCCCTGTATACATAAGCTCTGTTTCCTTTGTTTTACCATGAAGTTTTTTCTTTCTTTATTTACCACATCCCTCAATTCCCTTTAATATTATTTTTAATTCATAATGTCTATTATTAGATCTCATTTAAACCTTTAATTTCCTATACTAGAGAAAAGATTCTTTTCCATTTAGGAATATATCCTGAAGATACATACCTTTGAGTATAAATGACTCAAAGCCATTATTTTTTATGACAGAATAATACTCCATTTTATAGAAAATAATACTCCTTTTCTTTTTTTGAGACAGGATCTCGCTTTGTAGTTCAGGCTGGCTCTGGCTCACTATGTAGTCCAGGCAAGCCTCGAACTCAGCAATCCTCCTGTCTCTGCCTCCCAAGTGCTGGGAACACAGGCCTGAGCCACCATGCCTGGCATTGTGGTATGTGGTATGTGGTACTGATTGCTGGTGGGCATGAGTCTCCATGCCCAACATTGTACATGGTTACCGGGGATCAAACTCAGGATGTTGTGCTTGCGAGGCAGGCGCCAAAACCACTGAGCTAACCCTCTGGCCCATAATACTCCATTTTATAGAAAAAACACAACTTCTTTATCCAGTCTCCATGATGGTCATTTGGGTTGTTTCCAAGACTTAGCTATCACAAATTGAGCTTCTATAAACATGGGGGCATATATGACACTGTGATATGAATTTTTAAATTCCTTCATGTATATATCTAGCAGGGGAATAATGGGGTCAAATGGGATTTCTAATCCTAGTTTGTTGAGGAATCTCCACACTGATCTCCACAGTGGTTGGACCAGTCTACATACCCACCAAAAGTGGAGATGGGTTCCTTTCTCCCCACAGCCTTGCCACCATTTGTTGTTAGTTCACTTCATGATAGCAACCATTCTTTGTGGAATGAGATGGAATCTCAGTGTTGTTTAAATCTGCAACTCTCAAATGACTAGTCTTGTTGAACATTTCTTCATATATTTTGTGGCTCCTTTTACTTCTTCTTTTGAAAAGTTTCTGTTCATTTCAGATACCCATTTTTGAATAGGAACTTTAAATTTGGGGAAGCTGATTTTTTTAAGCTCTTTATATGTTCTAAATACCAGCCCTTTGAGAAGCAGCTGGGAAATATTTGTTCTCATATTGTAGATTCTGTTCACTCTGCTGGTGGTTTCTCTTGCTGTGCAGAAGCATTTTAATAAGATGATATCCTATTTATTTATTCTTTCTTCTAGATCCTGTAAAAGTTTTGTTCATAAAGTCTGTCATTAAGGCAATATTTCCAAGTGTTCTACCTAATCTACTCTCCAACACCATATTTTTTTTTATTTTTTAAATTTTTTCTGCTTTGATATTTAGGTTCCAAACTCACTTTGATTTCAGCTTATTGCACTGAAAAATAGACAAATCTAGTTTTAGTCTTTGGAAGGTGGAAACCCAATTTTTCCAACACTGTTGGTTAAAGAGGCTATCTTTCCTCCATTGAGGGTGTTTGGCTCCTTTGTTGAAAATGAGGTGGCTTAATATACCTGGCATTGTTTTTGGATATTCTTGTCTGTTCCATTGATCCTCAAGTTTGTTTCTTTGCCAGTACTATGCTGTTTTTATCATTGTGGCTTTGTAGTTTAATTTAATTTAGGGATTGTGATATGCCCTGCAATGTCAAAAAACATATGGTAATCTCAATGGATGCAGAAAAAGTGTTAGACAAAATCCACCACTCATTCATGATCAAAACCCTACAGAAAATTGAAATAGATGGACTTTATCTCAACCTAACACAAGCTGTTTATGAGAGAACAACAGCTAGCATCGTACTAAATTGTCAGAAACTGAATTTTTTCACCCTAAGATCAAGGACAAGACAATAATGTCCAGTATCACCACTCCTGTTCAGTATAGTGCTGGAAACATTGGCCACAGCAATTAGATAAGAGAAAGAAATAAAAAGGTTAAAAATAGAAAAGGAAGAAGTTAAGTTGGCACTATTTGCAGATAACATGATACTTTATAGAACACCCTAAAATCTCAACCAAATGACTGCTAGATTTAATTACTAAATTTAGTAGCATAATTAGAGCCAAGGTCAACACTCAAAACTCAATAGCCTTTCTATACACAAAGAATAAATTCACTGAGAGAGAAATCAGGGAATCAATTTCTTTCACAATAGCATCCAATAAAATGAAATATCTAGAAATCAATCACACCAAGGAGATCAAAGACATCTACTGTGAAAACTACAGCACTCTGAAAAGGAAGATTGAAGAGGATATCAGAAGACTGAAAGACATATCATGTTCCTGAGGAGGAAGAACAAATACCATCACAATGGCCATACTGGCAAATTACTATATGCATTCAATGTAACCCTGATTGAAATCCCAATAGCATATTCTATTGAGCTAGAGAAAGTAATTGAAAAATTCATGTGGAACCACAAGAGATCTAGAATAGCAAAAGCAATTCTAGATAACTGATTTCTTATTTTATTTCATCTGTGACCCATTGATTAAGAGAGTGTTGTTTAATTTTCATGTTGCATAGTTTATGTAGTTTATATTTCCATTTATTTGTAGTTTTATTGGATTATGATTTGATACTTTGAATGAGATAATTTTGATTCTTTTGTATTTACTTAAATATTCTTTATTGGCTAGTATGGGATCTATTTGGGGGAAAGTTGCATGTGCTTCTGGGGAAAAAAAGTGTATTCTGTTTTCAGATGAAATACTCTGAAGATATGTAGTGAATCCATTCACTTGAAGATTTCTTTCAATTCTGTTATATTTATTCACAAATATTTTGTCTAGTTGATCTATCCATTAGTGACAGTGAGATATTGAAGTTCCTCAAGACAACTGTATTGGTATTAATATGATTTTTCATGTAGATTAGTATTTCTTTTATGAAACTGAGTAGACCAGTATTTGGTGTTTATATGTTTATAATTATTAACTCTTTCTGTTGAATTGTCCACTTAACTAATATCTTTGTCTTTTCTAATCAAGTTTAACTTGAAATACATGTTTTCAAAAACTAAGATAGCAAATCCTACTTTAAAAGGAGTCCCTGTTGAGGGGAATATTGTTTTCTATCCTTCAAATTTTAATATGTAATTATCTTTTTGAATTAATGTGCTTCTTTTATATTGCATGTTATAAGATTTTCTTTCTTGATCACACCTTCAGTCTGTTTCTTTTTATTGTGAAATTGAGATTATTGAGACTAAGGGATATTGACTCATTTCTGTCATTGCATTATTTTCCTGTTGCTGATTTTCTCATTTATTTCCCTCTTACTCAGTTGCTTGTCCTACCAGGTGTACTCATTCTTTTTGACTTATTGATACTATTGGCTTCATTGTCTCTTTCTACAATACCCTTGAGGATGCTTTGTAATACTGATTCAATAGTCTGAATTTGTTGAAAGGCTGCTTGTTATGGAACTACTTCTTTTTATCAATTTTAATGGAAAGCTTTACAGGATACACAAGCCAGGGTTTACTGTTTTTGTCTTTTACAGTTTGAAATATTTCATTTCAACCCTCTTGTCTTTTTATATTTGTGTAGAGAAGGCTGATGTTCTTCTTTGGGGTTATTTTTTTCTGTGATTTGTTGCCTTTCTCTAACAACCATTAAGATTTTTGTCCCGGTGGCGACCTTTGAGATTTTAAATATAATGTGGCCCTTGAATGTTTCCCTTTGGCAGCAAGTATTTGTTATGTTTATTTATTTCCCCACATTTGAGAAGTTTTCTACCACTATTTCTGAGAACACTTTGTTGCTGGCATTTATGCATCTTCTGTCTTTTAACTACTACAATTGCTCTTAGTCTTTTTCGCAACACCCAGCAATTGTTTGACTCACTTTTCATTTTGTTGTTGTTGTTGCTGTTTTAAGTATTTAAATAGTATTGTTATTTGAAAGCATCCAATAGCCTTTCCACTGAAGCCTCCCTGCGGGCCTCGGGAACTGCCTAGTTTTACTGTGTCTCAGTAATTCTGCATTCCTTTGTCACGAGTCAGGAGCCACAAGCTGAAGTGAAAGTACAGAGTGGCCCTTTTTTTTTCTCTGTCCTGTGGTCTGTCTCTTCAATTGTTTTGGGGGTTCCAATTTTTCTGTCAGATCCTTCCTGGTCCTAAACATCTATCTTCCTCCTTGTTTTTCTTTCCCAAATTGTTATTTTCCAGTACCTGGATTCTGAATCTTGTAGAGGTTGGCTTGTTTATGCTTACAACTCTACTATCATCCCAGAAGTCCAGATTCAATTACTAATAGGAAAATATTGTTTATCGACATGCAAAGTATGCATTCGCTTCTTCAAAACCTCCTTTACAGTACTATTTTTTTCATTTAAAATAATTAACTTTATTTTATATATGTCTCTCAAAAACCAGAATGTTAACATTGTAAAAATGCTTCATTTTTATTAAAAACAAAAAAAGCATTCTGGTACAATAAATAGAGAAAACTATTTTTATTATTTAAATAAAATATTAGTTTTATATAAAATCCAGCATGTCATTTAACCACTTGGCAAGCATAATATAATAAAAAAATAATGCACTAAAAGCCAGAGATTTAGCTCAGTGGTTCTAGTGCCTGCCTTGAAAGTGTAAGGTCCTGAGTTCGATCCCGGTAACCACATATAATGTTGGCTGTGGTGACTCACGCCACCAGCAGTCAATACCACATACCACAGTGCCAGGCATGGTGGCTCATGCCCGTAATCCCAGCATTCGGGAGGCAGAGGCAGGAGGATTGCTGAGTTCAAGGCTTGCCTGGGCTCCATAGTGAGCCCAGGGCCAGCCTGAACTACAAAGCGAGACCCTGTCTCAAAAAAAAAAAAAAGCACTAAGACTCAAAAGTTACACAATGTCACTGATTCTTTAATGATTCAAGGCCATACACTATACTGTTTTCCCAAATCTTTATCATTGCATGCTTACATAGAACATGGACTTCTTGAATGTCTAAAATGTTGCCATGATATTTAATTATAATCTACTAGAATTAAACATTTTTAAGGAAAATATGTATAGTGTGCTTCTCAGTCAGCATAAAACCTGATACCATTTCACCACCACATCTAGGTACATTTTGTAAGTTCTCAAAACTATAGTCTAACCCAGCTTTTTTTTTTTTTTTTTTTTTTTTTTTTTTTTTTTTTTTTTTTTTTTTTTTTTTTTTTTTTTTTTTTTTTTTTTTTT
>PVIC010046216.1:0-14365 GCA_004025085.1 Thryonomys swinderianus
AAGAAAGAAAGGAAGAAAGGAAGGAAGGAGTGATATAACTTAAAATAATGTTTTGCTCATAGTTTTAGAGGTTTCGGGCCATGGCTGGCAGGCCTGGGACCACCCATCTTGTCAGGGGAAGCCTTCACCTCATGGCACTGGGAGGAAGTGAGAGAGAGGGAGAAGAGAGATGCCCGAGTCCTGCACCTTCTTCCAGGCCGCCGCCTCCATGACTTAATCTGCTGATACACCCAAGGTGCTGATACACCTCGTAAGGGTTCTACCACCTTCCCAGCATCGTGTTGAGAACTCAGCCTTACAGAGGGGCCTCAAGTGTGTAGTCCACAGCATCACAGCCACACGGCCCCAGGAGGGCAAGGCCAGTACTACAGAAAGACTGAATTTGGATTTTGGAGGCAGATCTGGATTTAAATCTCAATAGTAAACTCTCGGAGCTTCATTTGCTAGTTAGGGACTGTGATCCCTTCAAGTACTAGGATGCTTTGCTGCCTGTCACAAAGATACTTTCTGCTTCCTAACTCCAAACTGAAGTGGCGTGGTTGGTAAAGAGAAGGTGCTTTTACATGGTACAAATTCCAGGGGCAGGAGAAGGTCAGGATTTGATGTCTTTGTCCACTGACATCCTTTGTATTGACTGCATCCCAAGACTGGAGTCCTTCTGGTCACAAGATAAACTGCCAGGGGCAGTTAGGGGTATGAACATCCCATATCCAACAAGAGTTACACACACACATACACAAACACATGCACACACACACACTTGAGATACAAATCATTGTCCAGTATTGTTATGCCAGCCTAAGTCCTATGCCAACTGCTGAATCAGTAACAGTTGCCAAAAAATACTAATCTCTAATTGGCTTAGACCAGTAGTTCTCAAACTTTGGTATACATTAGAATCATCTGGAAACTGTCTTCAGACACCGGCATCCAGCCTAGTGAGTTTGCTGTATAAATCTCATGTGGAACCCAATAATTTCTGTTTCTACCAGTGCCAAGATGCTGTTGCTAGTAGTTTGGGGACCACACTTCCGGAGGCATTTTTAGACTAATGAGTATCTATCTGTACCCAGAATGGTGATTGGGTCACAGACACTGGGGACTGATGGTGGAAACGGTAGAGGTGAAAGATGGCTCCTGTGTGGACTTCAGCTAGAAAGGATGATGAGGATGTAAATAGTGGATTCTGGATAGGCCATCAAACCTGCATATCACACTGTTATGAAGATTAAATTTTATGACGTCTTCAATGAACAGTAGCTCTTACCTTACCCAGTGTGCAGTTCCATCTCAGTACAGAAAATGCTTTGGAGTGCCAGCGGCCCTGCCTCCGTCGGCTTCTAACAAAATGAGGCAGATGTGATAAACATCTGTTCTAGGCACTCAGTACTGATTCCGAAAAGCTTATAGCTAGTAGAACACACTATGGACAGAGGTAACCAGAGAAGTGAGGATAGTCAGCAAAGGGTTGCTTTTCAGCCCCAGAATCTTGTGAGAAAGAAACCTGCCCATCTGTATTCCGCAGCCCTTCGCCAACCTTCTGGTCTTGACTCACTCTCCCAAAGTAGAGCCATCACAGGGTTGTTTCTGGGTGGGATTTGGAAGACACATGCGCTCAAAGCTATGGAGTGACTTGCCCCCCTCCTCTGTGCAGGTTCATTTGGAGGACAGTGACACCACGTGACAAGCCCACCGGGCCCCTGCTCGTCGCCACCTTCTGGCCCGAGCTTCCAGAAAAGATCGATGCTGTGTATGAGGCTCCACAGGAGGAAAAAGCTGTCTTCTTTGCAGGTGTGTGACGGGGCCTTGCTGACCACTGGTCCATGGCCACCCCAGGGCTCTTGTGTAGTCCGGCCCGCTCCTCCACCCACACCATAGTTCCCAGGCACCGTGGGCGCTCTTCTCCTTTACCCAGCCATTCTTTCAGCATCATTTCCAAAAGTCTAAGATGCCTCTGGGAGACTGACCCACACACCCAGCATCACATAGCTTAACTCACAGAGAGCATTTCCTTTCCTTTGAGCTCCTTTTCAATCCTTCCAATGATTCCTTCGCCAGAGAAAAACAGTCCCATTTAGTGCTTGCACATCTCTAATATCTTTGTAGTGCTCAAGTCTTTGCAGCCCATTGGTTTAGTTAGAATTTTAAAAATAACTAGTTTCCATTTTTTCATTCTTAGCATACATCTATTTTAATGCAGGTGGTTAGATATGCTAGGGTGGCATTTCAAACCAGAACAGAAATGCATCATTCCATAAATAATATTTAGATGACCAAAAAGTATTTTTTAAAGCAATCTAGTTGTAAAGATCTTGAAAGTAATTCACTAAAAGTAAAAATACGGAATAAATCATAATACAAGGATTCTCCAGAAGTGCATAAGGGTGTATGTGGCCAAAGGGTGGGAAGCATTGTTCATTCAACATTTACTGTGCATCTACTACATGGGGCTCTTTGTTGAGTTCTAGGGATGCAGCCCTCAATCTTCTCTGCTCACAGGGTGCTCACGGAGTCAGGCAGCCAGGCTGCGGCTGTGAGGGAGGCCCGTGTGGTATATATATGATGGAGGCACCAAGAGGATCCCTGCCCTGTCCTCCAAGCCAGCCCCCACCTCCACCCCATAGAGGCCATGAGTCTTGGCCAGGGTAGCACAAAGTTACCTCTTTGTGGCCACCGTGACACTCCTATGCCCTGGATCTCACATCCCTCCCTGGGTCTCTTTGTCATGGTGCCTTCTGTCATCAACTTAGAAACCTTCCGTGTAAGGCCTGATTCTAACCCTGAACCCAGACATGAGCAGGACCCTGTACTGTTACCAATGGCTGCAGTGGTCCTGTCAGGCATGATGGGACAGGCCGGCTCTGGGGACTTCAGCCCAGTCCCCAACACCTCTTCTCCTTCCTTCAGGGAATGAGTACTGGGTCTATTCTGCCAGCACCCTGGAGCGAGGGTACCCCAAGCCACTGACCAGCCTAGGGTTGCCCCCCGATGTCCAGCGAGTAGATGCTGCCTTCAACTGGAGCAAGAACAAGAAGACGTACATCTTCGCGGGAGACAAATTCTGGAGGTAAATTAGGGCTGTGGGCAGGGCAGCAGCACAGCTGGCTGCAGCTGGTTGCCGCTTGAGTAGGGTTTAGAGGTCGGTGGGTCATGAATGTCTTCCTTCTGGTCTTTCACCCACCAGAGCTGAAGTCCCCCAGAGAAATCCCCAGGGAATGAACCATCCTTGTGCACACTGATGGTGTAGCACTGCTCAGAACTCTTCCCTTTGCGTGTGTTTTCTGATTGGGCCCACGTGTGTCTGCACATATGTTAAGGCGAATCACTGTTGAAGGGAGGCTGACCGAAACAAAGACAACAGCTGGTGCTGTTGACCCTGTGTGCCAGACACAGGAGCCTTGTGGTGGGTCCACACCTAGTCTAGTCGTATGGGCACCAACCGGCACGGGTGAAGTTCGGAAGCAAAGGGTTCTCTGCTTCAGGTCATCTGGAGAGAAGGGTCCGGTTCAGAGAGGTCACTGTTAGTCTGAGGAGCCAAGGAACCTGATATCCGGGTCCGGGTGAGGAGGAGCCCAGACCTCTAGAGGTGGAGAGTTATAATTCATCACACATTCCAGATAAGGAAATTGGGACCTAAAGGAATTAAATAACTTGGCCAAGTTGTTTGTGTATAATGTTTGTTGGAGCCCAGGGTAAAGGCGCATACCTATATTCATAGAACTCTGGGAGGTTAACAGAGGACCACAAGTTCAAGCCCAGCCTGGGCCACTTAGCCAGACCCTGTCTCCAGATTAAAAATATAAAAGAAATTAAATAAGGATAGAGATAGAGCTCAGTGAGAAAGCCCTGGGTTGAATCTGCAGGACAGAAAGAGTGTATTGGCACAGAACTGGGGCTGTGTTTGCTTCTCCTGTCTTCTCATCCAGGGCCCCTTCCCTATAACCCTGGCTCCCTTGGCCAGTGGAAGAGGAAGGATTGGACAAAGGCTTTTGGGGTGTTTTCCATCTCACCCTTCTAGTGTTCCCAAACCCCTGTGTCTGCCGCTGCGTCTGGGCCTTAACCAGGCACTACGTAGGAGCCACTCCCTGAGGGCTTTCTCCACCATCCCTGGAATAGTTCCGAGGCCTCCGGAGGCCTCTGTCAGCTCCCCTTCTCCTCCCTCCACCCCGCCTCCAGCTGCCCTGATTCAAAAGCGGCTTAGCTTCCAGGCCTGCCCACGACAGGGTGGAATTCTCGACACATTGCTAAGACACTCAGCAACCTAAGCTGATTGGTATCTCAAGCCTCAAGAAGGAAAACAGTCAGCCAGGAAACCACTGAGCGGCCTTCCGGCCCCAGCTCCGGCAGCACGCTCGCTCCTCAGCAGGCTCACATACTTTGAACAGCATCCGAGCTTCACAGGCACTTGGAACCTCTGAATCTGAGAATGGTGGCCGGCGAGAGGCACTGAGAAGCACACAACCCTGGTGTCTTTGCAGCACAGTGTTGCAGGACCTGTACGGCTGCCCGGCCCCACACCCTGTGCATTCACGTGCGCAGGAACAGACGCATCTTGAGTGTGAGCACCAGCACTTGTGGACACACCCTGACCTTCGCGCTGTGGCAGATCCGTGCCAGGCAGAGCCACCTGTCTCCCAGTCCTTTTCATGTCAAGTTCACTTCCTCAAGCCCAGGGCCAGGATAGACAGTGTACGCTGCAGAGGAGGAACCAGAGGGCTGTTCAGAGACTGAGCTGGGCTTCCTAAGGAGACAGACCTTCCCTGAAGAGCAGGTGGCAGCTGTGCTTGTGGCTCTGGTGTGGCGTCTGCAGCAGCCCTGAAGTTATCCCAGCTATAGAAGGAGCGTCCCGAGGGTGAGGTATGGGCATCTGCCTCCAGCAGGCCAGGAAGGACTCGGTGCCTCGTTCTGGAGCTTTCACTGAGCCCACAAATGTACACCACGCATCTCCTCTGTGCCAGGCCCTAGTGAGGTGTGGGGAGACATTGCTTGAGAGACAGTCACTCGTTTCCCTCCTGACACTTGCGTAAGGAGGCAAAGTGACTGAAATACATTTGAATCAGATAGCAGGGCTCTGTTAACAGCCCTGCACCCAGCCCGGCCCTGACCTGGGCTTGTGGATGTCCTCTAGATTTGTGATTGAAGGCAGATTCTTTTTTTTTTTTTTTTTTGAGACAGGGTCTCGCTTTGTAGTTCAGGCTGGCCCTGAGCTCACTATGGAGCCCAGGCAAGCCTCGAATTCAGCAATCCTCCTGTCTCTGCCTCCCGAGTGCTGGGATTACAGGCGTGAGCCACTACGCCCGGCACTGTGGTATGTGGTATTGATTGCTGGTGGGCATGAGTCACCATGCCCAGCATTGTATGTGGTTTCTGGGGGTCGAACTCAGGACCTTGCACTTGCAAGGCAGGCGCCGGAACCACTGAGCTATATCAGCTCCTGTATCCAAATCCAGACACTGAGGCTGAAATGGGTCAAGGACACAGGCATGAAGAATCTGGGACACAAATACCTGCTTTACACCTCAGGAGAAACTTCTACAAAATCCTTCAGAATGGTGTTACTGGCACGTGCGTGACACTGTTCAAGATGAGGGGGATGCAAGGGAAGGGAAGAGCTATAGGCAGCACCTTCTTACGCCATGATGCTTTGCTCTTCCCTGATGAGAAGAACATGGACACAAAGCGGTTCATGAGCGTGAGCCTTGGTTTTGTTATCTGTGCCGCAGAGTGGAATCGGCCTTCCTCCTGTGTTGGAGGGAGAGGTGAGGGCAAGGTCACGCTTGGACACATCTCTGAGCCCTGCCGGCCCTGGGTTTTGGTAACTCCCATCATGAGGAAGCAGATTTCGTAAGAAGTTGTCTTCTGGTTTTGTTGGGATTATGAAGGCCTTTCTGGCAGTTCTTGGAGTGATGCGCGGGGTGGGGAGGGAGATCCCTGTACCAGATGTTGTTAGGGGAAGTTGTTGAAGTTTCGATGGAGGTGACAGGGCTGGCTTGGGGGAAGAGAGCCAGCTAGGAGGCACCATAAAGGAGAGCTTGGCTGTCATCAGGGTGGGATTCGAAGACAGATCTGAAATTCACTCCACAATCACAAGCCCTGATTCTGTCTTCAGAGATACCTTCGGGCTCTTAGCAGGGGCTCACAGTATCACAGGAGGATGTGTGTCAGTAGAGAAGCAAAGGAACGAAAATGACGGCATTTCACAAGTGCTCCAACGATGTTTCAAAGACAGAGGTATTGCTAGCGAGGGAGAAGAATCTGGCAGTGAATGCTTATATGTGCCTGAATTAAAAGCAGGGCCCAGGCATGTGGATTCTGCCGGCTGCAGGCAGTCCACTTGCCTGGTGACCGACAAGCCCTCCTCACTCTCAAGGCATGGTTCGTTATCTCCACTGACATATGAAGAAGCAGCAATTTGTGCAAGCAATGTAGTGAAAGAGCGATGGGACAGTTCCTCACCCATGGGCACTTGGCCCCAGTGTTCCCTCGGACTGCAGCAGCAATCAGCATTTGTAAGGGAACCCACATTTCTACAGACCTATGAAGTGCCAGACATGGGGATAGATATTCTGTGTCTGCTTATTGGCAGAAATTACAAGATGGCTTTTATGGGATCGTCTAAAGTTGTGTAATTAGTAAGTGGTGGAGTCGAATTTCAGACCAGGTCTGATTCCACTACAGCTGGGCGCCTCTCTGAGGGTTGGGGTCTGGTTTCTCAAGCCTCACCTGGAACCATCAGTGGCGAGTGACTTTCAGAGAGGCCTATCTGACTCACAGGGTTTCTTGTCTTTCAGATACAATGAGGTGAAGAAGAAAATGGATCCCGGCTTCCCCAAGCTCATCGCAGATGCCTGGAATGCCATCCCTGATAACCTGGACGCTGTTGTGGACCTGCAGGGCAGTGGTGAGCAATACAGGCCTCCGTCCACTTTCTAGGACTCCCTGCCCCCAGCCGAGGCTGGGCTCCTCCAGCCTCCACAGGCTTCCTCATTGTGCAGGGCAGGCATGCTGCACCCTGGGAAAACAAACCAGCCCCTTCAGCCCAGGACTGGGAAGGCATCCAGGCCCCTGACCCCTGCTCCCTCAGCCAGTCCTCTGCAGTGAGACTCAGAAGGGCCCCTCACAGCTGCAGGGACCAAAGCCAGCAGGGCAGGGGAGGGAAGAGGCCTGTAGCGGGCCAGGAGCATGGCCTGGTGCCCTGGATTCATTCTGGGGTTTGATCCAGTTCCCTTTGGGTTTGGAAGGAGGCCTTGTGACCGCCTCTCATTAGCAGAAGGATGGCTCCATTGGAGACAAGGCAAACTTTGTCGTGCTGCCGCTCCTGCGGGAAAGATCTCGCTCTCCACTCTGTTTGCTCCTTTGCTGAGTGAAACACAGCCAGTATCAGCAAGGGATAGGATTTGCAGTTGGAAAACTGAATTCCTGAGGAGGCTTCTGGGAGCTCTCTAGGGCCCTGGAAACGAGTTTTGGCTTTTTACAGATTTCAGTTCAACTCCACAAAGATTTTTTTTGAGCCCCTACTGTAAGCCGGGCACACAGCTCTGAACTCCAGTGGCTGAAGGTCTTGCAGGTATATGAAAAAGCAGTGTATGGTCAGGCCATAGGTTAAGGGTTATCTTCAACCAAACGTGTATTGAACACCTACTATGTGCCCAGATTTTAAAGCAAGGGGAGGAGCACCGTGTGTGTTAGGAGGAATTCACAGAACCCCAAATCTCAGGGGCCACACAGGGAACAGAGCATAGAGACTGGAGAGATCTAGGGTGAACCAGAGACACCCACAGCTTACAGGGGCAGTTGCTTCTCAGCTTCTCATATTGCTGGTCTGTTGGAGTTGAGGCCTAATATTCTTAGATGTTCTAGTTTTTTAAAGAAAGGGCATACATTTATACATTCATGTTACATTTCTAGGCATTTCTAGTTAACAATTTATGCAGAATTAAAGATAGAATTAAAATTAAAAATTTGTGTGAGCCAAGTAAAAAGCATCTGTAGACCTGATAAGGCTGAAAGGCTCCCGGTTTTCCACCTCTGGTTATGGAAAGCACTTAGCTTAGTGCTGGTGCTGAAGAAGGTACTGTTATTACTACCCCATAGCGTATCTCACCTAATTTAATTGTACTGCAAGCACTAAGAGGTTGATGTTGTTATTCCCATTTTAGAGACAAGTAGCAATTAAGAGTCCTTAGTTCTCTGGTTTTATCCATCCATCTATCTGTCTGTCTGTCTATCTATCTATCTGTCTGTCTGTCTGTCTGTCTGTCTGTCTGTCTGTCTGTCTATCTATCTATCTATCTATCTATCTATCTATCTATCTATCTATCTATCATCTACCTATTTGAGACAGGGTCTCATTATGTAGTTCAAACTGGCCTTGAACTCGCTATGGAGCCCAGGCTGGCCTCGAAGTTGCAAAGATCCTTCTGTCTCTGCCTCCTGAATGCTGGGATTCCAGGCATGAGCCGCCACACTTCTGTGGTTTAAAACTTCAGTCCCATCTCCCTCACAGCCAAACTTCCAGGAACCTCGGGCTGCATCACAGAGTATCAGGATGGACTGGTCACAGTTTCTCTTCCTTTTTTGTCCCAGGTCACAGCTACTTCTTCAAGGGTGCTTATTACCTGAAGCTGGAGAACCAAAGTCTGAAGAGCGTGAAGTTTGGAAGCATCAAAACGGACTGGCTGGGCTGCTGAGCTGGCCTGGCTCTAATAGGCCCTTCCTGTCCTCCATACCTTTCCCACCCTGGGTCCTGAGCGCCAGGGAAGGACCTGAATGGGCCAAGCAGCCCTGCCTTCAGCTCTGTAGTTAATCGGCACGCTCAAGCCTTGCTTGGTATTTAAGATTCCAGAGTGGCTCCACCCTGTGCCCAAAGAAAGGTGCTGTTGTACCCCTCCCAAGTGCCCCTTTCCACTCCAGCCTCACCATCCCTTGGAGCCACCCGTGAAGAGATGCTTTGATATTCCCAATGCAGCCCCGCTCGGGGCTGCCCTGGTGCTGCCACCCTTCAGGATCTTCTTCCTCTACAACCTTGTTGTGGCTCACAGAAGCCTTGGACCCAACAGAGACTATCACAGAGGGCACCGGTGGCCCGACAGCTTGGCACGGGGCAGCGGGATAGGGGAATGGTCAAGTGGCCACCTCGAATACCTGGCTTCTCACTGCTGGCTGCCTTAGAACCTTCCCAACACTAGCAATTTCCTTTGTATGCACTTTGTTCTTTTCTTTTGATCCTGATTTTTCTACTTTGTCACATTTCCTGACAGAAGGACTCAGGTTGTCTGAAGCCACCACACCGTGCTTCTCTGCCCACATAGCAGTGGTTCCCTCATCTATCCAAGTTAGGATCCGTACCCAGTCTCGGCCTCCACTGGTTGGAGGAACCCAAGCTATGGCTTCCAGTTCAGACTTTTCTGTCTCCTCCTTCAACAGTTCCCCATGGGAAACGGCAACAAATATAAATAAAGACTCCGATTGAGTGGCAGTCTTTGCCATCTGTTTTAAGTGGGGCCTAGTATGAGGCCACGGCTACATTCAGAAGAGGAAATTTAAAAAGAGCAAACTTGTGCTCTTTAGAGGGGACAGATGATGTTCTTCAGGAAGGTCAGAGCTGCCACAGTAAACAGAATGCCTCAGGGTGGGTGAGCTCGTGGTCTTCCAATCTGAGCAGAGTCCCAACACTTTAGTTTTGGGGTATGTTCAAGGCTTGCCTTCTCTCAATCTCAGGGTTTTCATTAATAGTGAGAGCAATTCTAATGCTACAGCTAACAGCGTACAACAGTGCTTTCCCTTAAGATTAATGCTGGATTTGATGGTGTGCCAGACACTTTATAGGCATCAATTAATCTAACCTTAACCCCTAACAAAGTAGAGACTATTAACCAACTGAGTCTTACTGACGGGAAGTCTAGGCTCAGAGAGAGAAGTGGTTTGCCCACGGTCCTGTAGCTGACAGAGTGAAGTCAAGATAGAGTGAGTCAAGACCCAAGGATGACCTAGAGGAGGATCTTTAGCCTTTGGTTTAGAAGGACCATCAGCTGACTGACTGTACCACCACCCAAACCTCCCTACACAAAGACACCTGGGGGAGCACAGTGTGTGTGGTTTCCAAGGAGTGATCCCATCCCTTCCTGCCAGGCTACTCATCCCCACTCTCCTCCTGTGTAGAAATTTGAGGTCTGGCTTTCTTTGCTTTTTTTTTTTGTTGTTGTTCTTTTGGGACAGAGTCTTGCTAAATTGCTCATTTGACCAGGCTAGGCTTGGACTTGTAGTCCCTTGTGCCTCAGCATCCCAGAGTGGTGGAACTACAGGTGTGTGTTATCATGCCTGGCTGCAGCCTGGGATTTTTCAAAAAACCCTCCCAGCTAAGATAGTCTGATGGTCTCTTGCTGCAAGTGGCTCCTGGGGCTGGTGGGGAAGGACAGGAAGAGGAGTGGACAGGACCCTCTGGAGGTGATCTCAGGAGACCTAAGGTCATCTTTTTACAGTAGTCTACCCACAAGTTTAGGTTTTGAAGGCTCTGGACAGCCTTCTTGCACACACAGCCACAGAGTAAGCTCTTAACGGTATTCTGCAGCCCTCTTTGAAGACCTCGTATAGTGTGAAACTTGTATCATGGCTGTAATATACTGTAATTAATTAAGGTTCTCTGCTACACTGAGGAAATTCAGTTCTTCAGCTATTCAGTTTTCTGTTAACGTGATCCCCAAGTTACTTAATCCTTACTATGGTCCTATGGAGTAGGAATTAGTTTTCTGCTCATAAATCAGGCAAGAAACTCCCAGAAGTGAAGTATTAACTCAGGGCTGCACCTCTCTCTGGTGAGGGTGGAAAAATCTGAGTTTCAGTATTCAGATTTGGAAAAGCACCCGGGTAGTTTCATTCTGGCTGCTTCCTGCTCCTATAGGAATGAATGATTTACCACCTCGGTTCTTTGGTTCTTACTCAGGGATGGATCATCTGGTCTCAAGTCCTGGAACAACACTTCTCCCCACCCCACACCCACATTAGGTCCCACAGGCCCTTGTACTTCCTCAGGGTGAAATATAGCCACCACTCAAATCATTTCCCTTTTGCTTCAGGTTCCTTATCTGCTGAGAAGTCAACTCTTTTTGTACTTTTCTAGTAATAGCTCATTTTCCCTCTAGACAACCTTCTCCTCACTGTCCATATATAAGTCTTGAATGGAACAGATTTCACTCCTGGTGTCAATATTTATATTTGTTCTCTTTCTGCTGCCACCGACAAACATCCAGCTCAAGCTGGTTTACAGCAAAATGAAACACGCCACCCCTCACGCACAGACAGCAGCACTCCTTTTGGATATACTGTTACATTTAAAAGAATAGACCAGGGGATCACTCTGATCCAGGTTCTATGAATCTGTTCGTCCCCATTTCACAAAGGGAGATAACAGAGATTCATGGAGTTAGACATCAGTAAAACTGAAAATCCAGATTTTCAAGATCTTAGAGCAAGGAACTTTGTCTAACAAAGTGCTTCTCATTTGAGAGTTATACTGTGGTTCCCTTTAGAATCGTGGCTGAGGGAACTACACCTCGAGGGGGCGGAGCTACTAAAAGGGAGGAGCCAGGTACCTACGGGGGCGTGCCCAGAGTGAGGGGCGGGGCTGCCGCTAGGTAGCTGGCGCGTGCGCAGAGGCCCCCAGCAGCGCCCGGGGCTGGGACTCAGGGTGTCGTCCGGGTCCTGGCTGCAGCTCTCCCCCGCGTTCTTCGCTCCCTGCTCGGCCATGAACCGGTGCGCCGAGGCGGCGGCGGTGGCGGCCACAGTGCCCGGCTCGGGCGTCGGTGATGAGGGGCTGCGGCCGCCCATGGTGCCCCGCCAAGCGTCCTTCTTCCCGCCGCCCGTGCCCAACCCCTTCGTGCAGCAGACGCGGATCGGCGCGGCGAAGCGCTTGCAGGTGAGGACTGGACCCTGGTCTGTGGCTAGGGGCTGGGAGGACCCGGGAGGAGGAGGCGAGGTAAGGCGGGGAGCCTCCCTTCCCGAGAAGGGGACTCAGCTGACAGGTCCTTGACTTAGGGAGTTTGGGGGACAGAACCGCCTAGTGGCCTGAGTTTGGAGAAGTCTCTTCTTGCCTCTAGGAAAGAAAGGGGTGAGTTTGGGCTGGGCAGAGTGACGGAAAGCAGAGCCCAGGTCTGGAATTAGAATAACAGGTATGGCTGGAATGACTTAGGTGAGTGCAGACATCCAGGCTGGGAAATTCGAATTGCAGAAGGAGATGCCTATTTAAGGCGGTCAAGTGTTTTTGTGATGTTTGAATCAATTTTTGAATTGAGCCTTCACCCAATTACTTTTCTTAGATGCAAGTATGAAACTTAGGGTAGGCTGTCTTCCCACCGTCAAAAATGGCTTTTCATTCTGAGGAAATTTCCTTTCCTTTGTCTCCTAAAGGGCTGATTTTATCATTAGCAATTACACTCACTCTAGACTTCCTCTGCAGTGAAGTTAATAAGGGCGAGAAGGAGAGTTTGTAAGCAGATTGCATTTGTCCTGTGTGGTCTGCAGGGAAAGAGGAAAAGAAAAGTTGCGATATTTTCCTGTTCATCTCAGAAATTTTGTTATTCTGGATTGAAGTAGTTCAATTTTTGCAGTCTTTGAGCACAGCGTTAAGACTGTCGCCCTCTCCTGTGAGGCCAGGTTGAGTGCTGAGCTAAACAGCACGGGGTGGTGGCTTTAGTAATGTAGATAAGGTGTCTGGTTGAAGTAGGGTTCCAGACAGGAAGAGGAAGATAAAGGATGTAGAAATATCTTTTTGTAAGACAACTAAAAGTTTAAGAAGTTGATCTAAATGCTTTTAAAATGGTTACATGTTCCTGTTGTGTTTTGAAATGTCCAAAGCATTTCTATATTGACTATCATTGAAGATTAACTTTAGTCAAATTAGTTCTTTAAAAGCTATGTAACTTCATGTTTTAGTAAAGGGAGACCAGAAAATACCTTGACAGAATGCCTCCCTGTAGAGCTGAAATATTACAGATGGAATTATAATGGCAAATCTTAATTTGTCAAAGAGCTACCTGAATATTGGTTACTGCTAGGCACTATTAGTTGTTGCAAACCTTGTTGTTGACACAGGAAAAAAAAAAAGACAATATTTGACAACTTGTCCAATTAAAAACCATATTGACTGCCCCGTGTGGATGTATGTGAATATACTTCAACCTCATTCCAGCTCATAGCTTCAGGGTCTGTGCTATGGTTCTTTTGGGCAGTCAAGATTATTTCTTAGTTTTCCTGAAATCAGATCTTTTGGAAGAGAATCTCAGCCAATGATCTGCCAGTGACTTTGGACCCTTAGTCACCTCATCTTGTCCACAGTACTATTCCTCAATGTTCCGTCACAGCCCACCCTATGTAAATAGTGTATTTATTTTATATATGGAGCTTCAGTAAAAATCTTCTAGATCCAAGGTCCCATCTATGTAATGGTTCTGAAATCCCTTACTTTTACCTTGTTTGATAAGAAATAGAGTTATAGCAAAGTTTTATGCTATTTATGTCAAATTTCAAATGAAGAATAATTCAGCAAGGCTAATTTTGGTCCCAGAAATAGTGCAGTAGCTTAAGTTAGGCAAACCTTCTCCTACATAACAATTATAAACCCTGATCAAAAATATATGAACCTATATGAAGATATTCTGGAGAAAGAGCAAAAAGCAAAACCAGGAGGAGATTTGTTCCTTGAAAGAACCATGATATACTGTGAGGAACTTAGTTTGTGTGTGTGTGTGTGTGTGTGTGTGTGTGTGTGTGTGTGTGTATGTGTGTTTCCCCTGAGAGTTCCTTTGTGGCACCATCCGTGAAGATTGGTAGAAAGCCTCAGTCTGTTGTGTCAGAGGACAGAGTTCAGGTCAATCAGAGGGGATAAAAATTGAAAGAGAAAGTCCCAGAAGGTAGGGATTTTCTAAAGATAAAAAGACCCTAAACTTAGACATAAAAATTCTTCTCGAATCCTTTCCTGATCTGTAAACTATGTATTTTCCAAGGGACTGGTCTTAGTCACCTTCTCGTTTCTGAGACAAACTGTCCAACATCCACAAACTAAGGAGAAAGTTTTATTTTAGCTCACAGTTTGTAGAATTTTCAGTCCATGTTTCCAAGGCACACGAGCATGGCAGAGGGGCATGGAAGGGAAAAAACAGTTCATGGCATAGCAAGCAGGAGGCAGTGAAGCAGCATGCTTTCTTTTTTCTTTATAGTCAATTCAGGCTGCAAGCCCATTGGCTGGTGGAATACACAGCCGGTGAGGGCCTTCCCATTATCCACACCCAGAACTATGCTAAACCAATTGTACAGTAATCCACTTACCACACACATATAATCCATATTTATACACTCTAGATCCAGCCAC
>PVIC010046217.1:0-14324 GCA_004025085.1 Thryonomys swinderianus
AAAGAAAAGAAAAGAAAAGAAAAGAAAAGAAAAGAAAAGAAAAGAAAAGAAAAGAAAAGAAAAGAAAAGAAAAGAAAAGAAAAGAAAGGAAAAGAACCTCAAGCAATCAAATTTTCCTTTTAGGCAAGCAAGACCCCTGGGCAGAGTTGCCCTTCTATTTTGAAGGTGGGCTCAGTCTGGAGCCAGGAGGCAGAAAGACTCAGGAAACCAGGGAGCAGTGGGTGGTGCCTGGGGAGGGGTGGACAATGCTGAAGCACATGCTGGAGGAAGCACTGGGAGAAGACTCCAGCCCCAACTCTTGATCAAAAGCTTCCAGAAGACATCATTAACAAAAAGAGCGAATTGATAGACTAAGGCTGGGAGAGCAGTCAGGAGCAGTCAGAAGTGGGGGTGGACACTCCTGGTCCAGCAGCTCCAAGGGGACCTTACAGAGCTATTGCCAGCAAAGGAGGCTGGGGAGACGGTAACCTCTCATGGTGGCTATCAGCACCATACACAGTAGGAAAGCTAAGTCAGCTCTTAGAATATTCTTGCTTAAGTAATTTTAATTTTTTTAATTGAAGTCTTTATTGGTACATTTTTAACTGAATTCTTTATTGGTACAATTTATATACATCTCACAATCATACAGAACATTGGGGAATTTGTACCAATATATGACACAATCAATTCTCATTTTTACCCATATCCCCACCTACCCACACCTCCCCACCCACTATGTACATGCTCTTTTATTTTCTTTTTCAGAATCATATTTATTCCTTCCCCTCATTACATCCCCACACCAAATACCGGATCTTCTTGTTGATATGAGCACCTATAGATGCAAATAAGCTCTAGAAAGTATGACAGTTTTTGTAGAATGGGAAATTTCCAAAATAATTTTAATTTTGTGATATTTGGGGGAAATAGGTGCTGGAGACACTGTGAACTCTGCTGCCTATTTTCAGCATTCTGGTGAACCCAGATGTTTGTGAGCCTGTGAGCAGAAAGACATACAGAGGCCAACTTAGGACATTCTACATATTGAAAAGTCACAAATCAAAGTAGCCAATTTCTAAGTAAAATAAATTCTAGCCTCCTACTTTGGCAAACGTAATTTCATAATGAAAAGGTAAATTATGTAAAGCTATAATTTTTAATATGACTAAAATCAGCAAAACGTTAGAGACAACTGAATTTAATAAGTAATATATTTTATTTAAAATTACTTTTCTATCATTTCAGCAAGATCATGTATTTTTTTTTTTGAGACAGGGTCTCACTTTGTAGTTCAGGCTGGCTCAGCAATCCTCCTGCCTCTGCCTCCCAAGTGTTGGGATTACAGGTGTAAGCCACCATGCCTGGCAAGATCATGTATTTATTGCCTTACTGTAATCAACATTTTCACATATCTTTACTATTTATAAAGTAATAATTTAAGATTTTAAGCTGGGCATGGTGGCTCACGCCTGTAATCCTAGCATTCGGGAGGCAGAGGCAGGGGGATTGCTGAGTTCAAGGCTTGACTGGGCTATATAGTGAGCTCAGGGCTAGCATGAACTACAAAGTGAGACCCTGTCTCAAAAAAAAAAAAAGATTTTTAAAATCAAATATAATCAAATGTATATATGAAAATATTTTAAGAAAAATATTGGGACAATTTCAAAAAATCACAACATTTTATAAAATACTTAATATTGACTGTTAGTAGTTAAGGGCAAGAATAAATTATAGTTGATAAAAATTTTATATAGAATTTAATAATTACAAAATTTTATTTTACTAAGAATTTAATGAAATTCATTAATTATTTTTAAGTGAAACTATTAGTCATTCTATCATTCAGTGTCCACCTAGTTATCAGCTGATACCATGTTTTAGGCACATTACCTATGGGCTATATACCTCATATAAGCAAAATATGAATTGCTAAATATGCCCAAATTTTAAAATAGCTTTCAATTGCCTCATGAAATAATGTTGATGCTATACTACTTTGTGAGTACTTTTGGAACCAAACATTGAAAAATAAGTTAACAAAAAAGGTGTCAAACAATTGTAATAAATGAAATTTTGCTGACAATAATGTGTTGCTCTCATGCTAAGAAAAATTTGACAGTCTGATTATCAAGTATTTCTCCTGCTCAAATCTTGCACACACCATGAGGCAATGTCCACCTCCAAAGAACAACAGCACAGCTCACAGGCATTCACCATGTGCAGACACTACCGGCTTTTGTTTCAAGAACACAGAGTAGAGAAAACAGAAAGGCCCTCCCCTGGGGCCTGCACAATGCCAGCCTTGGCATGGGTGTTGCTTTTTCAGGGTACTGGTTCACCTCATGGTGAATAGAGTTAGCCATGGATACTTTAATGACTGTGTATGTTGGTCACTGTGTATGTTGGACATTGAAGTTGGTCAAGCAGAACATCTCTCACAACTAACAGTGAATTGGTTTCCTATTACTTCAAGACAAATCAAATCAAATCAATAAAAATTTCAAAGTTGATAAATTTAATACACATTACACTAAAAATTCTATGATACAGGTACAACAGCATGGAGACCACCATAGTTCCTGAGTACTTGGTTACAATGGGATTGTAGTAACTATTTATGAAATCTATGAATAAATACAATGTGCTGTCATGCCTACCATGCATTATGTGCTAAGCCCAAGTCAAGACAGCATGCTTCCCACTCACAGGGACACCTGGCAAGGCTCACATGCCACAGGAGGGGTCAGCAAGCCCTTCACCAATGCCTCCCATGCCTCTGGACAGTGCAGCCTGACACTGACAGAGCCTCTTGTACAGTGGCCAGTCCAGAGCAGACCCACTGCTCAGCTCCAAGGTCAGTAGAGGTGAGCCTCAGGCTTAAATCAGCTCTTAAGTCTCCACTGTCTCTAATGCAAAGCACAATTGGAAGACAGACTAGTCAACTTGGAAGGATATATTTCAGTACTCTGACTTCAACTTCAGCTGGACTCTTTCCCTCTTTTCCTGAGCCTAAATCACCTTATAAACTAGAATCATGCTGTTAGTATTTCTTCTAGCAAAGAGTCTGTTCAGCCAGGAACATTAGGGGTCAGAGGCATCACCCATGAACTCAATCTGGACAGTGGATTACTTCAACCTTGAAATAAAGTAGGTT
This sequence comes from Thryonomys swinderianus, assembly GCA_004025085.1. Classification (NCBI taxonomy): domain Eukaryota; kingdom Metazoa; phylum Chordata; class Mammalia; order Rodentia; family Thryonomyidae; genus Thryonomys; species Thryonomys swinderianus. Next base: position 3,137 of record PVIC010046217.1, read on the forward strand.
CATTTTATCCACTACTGAGCCTTGATTGAAATATTTAAATACACCTAAACTATACATACTTATAGGGACTTTATTAAAAAAGACAAAAAATTAATATTATTGTGATAAAATGAAACACATTTTTGGGAAATTTCCTTTAGAACTGCCAAAGATTACAGTTTTTACAGAACTCTACTGTAATTCTTTTGAATTTTCTTTCACCATAATAATCACACTTGCCCAAACTTCCAGGCCATGTTTTACATGAGACTGTCAACTCAATAATAACATGGAGTTTTTACCACTTATGTATAAATAATGTATTTGCACAACTGCAAATGATTTGAAACAAATTTGACTTACCAACCAATACTGAGCTTAGCACTGATAAATAGGACTAAAATCTTGGATGGGATTCAGACCACATTGGGTAGAATAAACCAGTGCAGATTTCAAGGGGAGAAAAGGGTTAGTTAGTAGCATAATAAAACTCATGCATGTTAAAGTCAGCTAAAAGGCCAGTCTGACAGCACTGGAGACCAATCTCTCCTTTATTCCCAAAGCACATATAATATGGGCTTCATGCTCAACTATTAGTAAGGTTTCTTCTAGCATTGATCTAATAAACTTATCCATTCACCCTGAAGCAATACCTTCTAAAAGGCAAAGAGTAATTCCACCTCAATTTTAAATCTAATCTTGAACTTTTTCAAGAAAAGAAATAATTGTTTCCTGGGATGATGAAAACCCCCACTGTGGGTTTCATATACTCCTTGTGGAGCTCCTAAGAGAACTGAGCTGTCTCCTACTACATAATCCATGTTCCTCAGAGAGAAGCCTTGGTATAAGGCAGATGTTCCACCTCTGTTTATGCAGTGGATTTATTAGGTAACATAACTGACTCTTCAGCACTAGTTTTTCTTTTTAAACTGGCATGAGAACTCCAGACACTGAAGTGTCATCTGTTTGCAAGAGAAAAGAAAATTGACAGACATAACAATTTAATGTAACAAAATAAAATGCCAATTTCTTCTACATACAACGTTTAGATTCTATATACAGTTTTATATACTAGCATTTATAAAGCTAGTAGCTCACGTTTCTGTTTCTTCTTTACTCAGACTTATTTACATGTGACCATTTTCTATAAAGAATATGATGTGGATTTCCTTTTTCTCTAAAGACTGTAGCTGTGGGAATCAGGAGCAATATTTTCAAATCACCACATAAACATCTCTGACATTTTATGTGCTATAGATCTCACTGAGTGCATATGGGTTTATCCTTCTCTGGACTTTAGGTTCATACTTTTACATGAGATAAATTTCTGTTCCTTGTTTTATATGCCCAGTGTGCACTGGGCAATATATCACAGAAAGAATGAGTCCTCACGCATTACAATAATATATCTCACCGTCATGGCTTCACCTTAACCAGGGAGAGAGTGCCTATGGCCGGTACATCGTGTTTTGTTGCTATCTGCAATGGGCAAAATAAAGTCAGTACTAGAAAGAAACTCTGGGGAGATTTTAATTTTATAGCCCATACATGAAGTTATGGCCAAATGCAAAACTACTAAAATGAAGTTGGTGTGCCATGATTTTATAGCACTATAACAATTACTTGGGAATCGCATAACCAACTGGAAAACACACAAGGGACCGATCATGCTTTTCGGCAGAAAAATACTAAGTAAATAAATACATATAGCTGTATCTATTCACAGGCACACTAGGAGTCAGCTGGTACAAGCTGGAGCTGCAGAGAGCACAAGACAACCAGAAACAACAGCAAGTACCTTCCATACACATCTACTCTTCCCTTCATTATACCAGGTCAAAAACCACAAGTATTTTGGTGGAAAAGCTATGCTTTTATTTTCTCTAAACCAAAGGATGAGATGATTTGTTACACACAGCCCTCAGGTGTTGGTTGGGTAGAGTCAGATCCTAGGTAATTTGGGGTTTACAGAATGGGAGAGGTTTTGCTACCATTCCCTAGGCGAATATTCACTTATCTCCCTGTGTAACTTGGGAAGAACATTGAGTATCCTAGGGTTAGGTGCTCCCTTCTGTGGGTGATGCACAAAATTTCCTCTAGTTGTGGTGTGAAGCAAATGGCTAAAAAGGCGCTCTAAAGTTCTGTTTGACTTGTATTTTGAATTCTCTTTTGTTGTTATTTGCTGTTTGTCAGAGACAGAAATTGTCTGGACTTTTGGAACAGACTTCGTGATGTTCAGAGGGTACTCTCAAAGCCAGTGCTGAGTGAGCATGTGTCTGGCAGAGGACACTTCTAAGCCAGCTAGCGAGGTACTTGCCCATCATCTGCAACGCAAGTCAGTCTGCTGCAGATTCTCTCTCTCTCCTTGTCCCCCACATGTGTACTACAAAAGAAGATTACTTAAGACTCACAATTTAAAAATCAAGTAGCCAGTCATTCCACTTTCCTGCTATTATTTTTTATCAAAGGTCTAAAATAAAATTTTGAAAAGCAGCAACCCAGAGCTAGCTCAATTCTATACTGACTACCTCAACTTTTTCTTTCACAATAGGACAAGGAAAGGATAAACTGTTGAATGTATGAAGTGTGAACAGGTACCCGGGGGATGCATATTTTTATAAAAGAACATGTTCTTTAGTTTGTGCCTCTCACATCTGTACAGCCCCAGTTGAAAACAGCAGTCTAAACTTGGTATCTTTTTTAATACAGAGGTTAGGTCAGGAGCCCCTTACCTCTCAGCTCACGTACCTTCCACTCTTCTCCATCTCAAAGGGAAAGACTCTGTATTCTTTCATGCTGGCTTTCTCCCTAAACCCCAGGAACTACGCACACAATGTAATGATTTCACTGGTGCACTGGTGAGTTGTTGCAGCTACAAAGCTTGAAAAGCTCCTCACCTAAAGCGTGCACTTACAAGCTGAACTGTGCACAGAGGGGAACTCACCTGCGGTCACTGTGTCCAAACGAGAGCCATCACCCACCTTAGACGTGAAGCAAGCGAGGCTGTGCCCACCAGTGCGGGGCATATGGAGCTCTTCCCCATGTTCCTACCTAGTGGCAGGTTATTTACTCCCATGCAGAACGCTTTTCTGCTGCCAAATCCTAAGATTAAGGGGAAGTATTATGACCTTCAGTTTGCCACTAGGGAAAATTTAAGTGTTACAATAATACAGTTAAAAACATAATTTACGGCACAGACTTAGGCACAAGAGCTGTGACAAGCGTCCATGCCTCAGACAGGCACAGTCCACTCTCCTGTCCTCCTGGCTGTCCCCCACTCTGTGCTGCGGACCTTCACTAGTCCAGGAGAGCTAGCCGGCACCTGAGTTGCTACCTCTACACAGTCATGATTGGAACAAGAGAAGTTTCAATTAATTTGGTGGTTTTTCACTAGAAAAGTCTTGTTAGAGCCACAAAAGATCAGAGACAGGTGGGATCCCAGGTCAAGGACAAGTTGGCCTTAGAAGTTGCCCATTCTCTCTCCGGAGGGAAGGAGACAGCCTGGCCCACTTCTCCATGCCATGCTAAGCGTTAGTTAGAGATGTGAAAGTTCCTAAAAAGCGACAAGTTTTCTCAGCTGTGCACACAGCAACAGATGCTGTGTTTGTGCAGACTACAAAATCCTTTTCCTCACACATCATTTTTATTTCCATTCATTTCTTAATCTACCTGTTCACGAATTCTCACCATGAAAAAAGACTAAACACAGCCAAATTAAAATGGAGTTAGTATCGCAGCTGGTTCCATCTGCAGGACACTCTCTCCTCAGCAGCTCCCTTCCGATGAGCGTTTTCAGTCTCTTTCATTGCCAGTCAATGCTATGATGCGATGTGTTCTATGGGCACCTAATCTGGACAGACCAGGTCTGAGTATGTATAGCTACACAGTCTGAGAAAACACTGGCCCCTTCAGGTGCTTCCTCAGTTGAGAAAAGATTAGAAATCCAGGTCTGTGAAAGAAACCAAATGAACTTTATAAGGTCCAAATATAGAGAAAAAGAGAGGAAAATGGCCAAGAAGCACCAATGAGGAAGAAAAGTGGGAAAGAAGGGGACCGGAGGTGGAAGGGTGACGCATCATGAGACCCAAGAGAGGCACGCGCCAGCTGTTTCACTAAGGTGACAGAAACAGAAAAGAGAACTGGACATGGAGGGAAAATAGGAGACGGTGGGATGGGAGAGAAGGAGAGGTGTGGGGGAGCGAGAAACGGGAGCAAAGACACAGGGTGGAGCACAAAGCAGGCTTCTCCCCGCCCTACCTCTTCTACTTTGTCCCTGTCACCTGCATAGTGGCGGACTATCGCGACAGCTCCCTGGATTCTTTCTGACCTTTGCTGCTCTGTGGTGGTTAATCTTTCTCCTCTCAGAAATGATCCTCAGTGAGGTCACTGCTCTGCCCAAAGCATAGGTTATCTCCCTTTCCCATTCAGAAAAAGATGTGAAGTGTTACAGAATTGAGCCCATGTTATCAGCCTGAGTCACCCCTTCAGCACGACGCCATGAGCATCTTCTTTGCTGATCCACGGACACTTTCCTTTTCTTCTAAGAGTCTTTGTGCCTATTGTCGTAACTCTCTCAAAACCTCTCAAGGCCGACTTCTCAAATCGTAGACTGTTGTGTAAACATCACTTTGACAGGGGCTAGCTCACTGGTGGAAACCACTAATCTGCTGAATGAATGAACGAATGAGGGCTGTAAAAATCTTGGCATAAAATTAATAGCTGAACGTGGGGAGCAAAGACTTAGCAGTAGAAATGTGATTTCTACAAGTATGTAGGAGTGACCTGTAAAAAAACTAATTTATGAGTATAAAAATAATGACAAAGAATGAACTTGACAGGAATTTACATTCTAATCTAATCTAATAAAGAACTTGAAAATAATACATTCATCGTTCACTGATTCCCTCATATCATTATTGAATGGCAAGTAACCAACAATGGTACAAAAGGAAATATAAAATTATTTATTATAAACGTACCTGGAATTGTTATTTTTCTTCACAAGTAGAAGAAATTATAATGATTTTTTTCTGTTAAGACTTATTTCACATGACACAAAACCACTGTTAAGACCAAACCTTACTCATTCATAGAAGATAGCATGGAAGTTCCTAAGCTTTTGGCTCTCAGCTCAGTGTCAAGGTACATGACCTACGCTGACACAACCCTGATCTCCACAAAGCTTAATTATCTGGGAAACAAAACTTCCAAGCCATTTCTATGCCTGTCTTTTATGATTTGTCCTGTATTCAAATAGTGTTTGTGGCATTCATCTGACTTTGTCCAACTATGAGAAAAAAAAGATCTGAAATATGATAAAAACAAATAGAAAATTCTTCAAAATCAGTTTTTACCATTTTATTTTCAAACCGATTAAGGTTCAGTTTTTTGTTTTTTGTTTTGTTTTTGTTTGTTTGTTTGGTTGGTTTTGTTTTGTTTGCTTTTTTTTGGAGACAGGGTCTCACTCTGTAGTTCAGGCTGGCCCTGAGCTCACTATGGTGCCCAGGCAAGCCGCAGCGAACTCAGCAATGCTCCTATCTCTGCCTCCCGAGTGCTGGGATTATAGGTGTGAGCCACCACGTCCAGCATTGTGTTATGCGGTGTTGACTGTTGGTGGGCATGAGTCTCCATGCCCAGCATTATATGTGGTTACCAGGGATCGAACTCAGGTCCTTGCGCTTGCAAGGCAGGCGCCGGAACCACTGAGCTAACCCTCCTGCCCAAGGTTCAGTTTTGAAGAGCCACTGGGTCTACTGTTGAATATCATGCTCCCTGTACTCGCATCAGCCTCTACAAACATCTGCTTCTATGCATTTTCATTCTTTCTTTTCCATAACATGGCAGTAACGGTGTCAACTTGGATGCCTATTCAATTTTTAATTTTTATTATAATTATTAACCCAACATTTGTTTTCACAGCTGTACATGTTCGTGTATGCTATTCTTCTGACAAAGGTTCCCACAGTTCACCCCTCATCTCTGCCCCTTTCTCCTCTCTGTTGACTCAGAACAAAGCCTGGGCTAACTGTGAGCACTCGCTCTGACCCCCACATCTGGAGAATCCTGCATCTTTAGAGCTCTCAGCAACCCTGAGGCCTTGACCCCTCATCAGGCAGTGAGTCTCCAAAGAGGGCTTGCAGAGGTGCCTCCAACTGCCCACATCCCACCTCAAGAGGTGAAACTTATTCCTCACTTACTCTCCATGGTCAGCCCTAATCTGCAATCACTTTGATCAGCAAAGGACTTTCTGAAATTTCAGAACTTAGGGCTTAAAAGTACTAACAACTTGACTTCCTGCTTCTTAAGGCCCATCCCATGATGGAAAAAGTCCAGGTCCTTCCCCTGGCACGAGGTGCCCTGATGAAGGGGGTCTGCACAGTGAGATGTCACCGGGACCTGGACCCACCCCAGAGTACCCAGGTAGCTGCCATCTGCAGCAATGCCAGGAAAACTCACACGTGAGGTCTGAGAACCATTCACCTGAGACACATAGGACCCACAGGAGCAGGACAAATAAAAAAACTGCTATTGTCTTAAGTCATTAAATTTTAGGACAATTTTTTGTGCAGCAATAAATAACCAACATAGACATTCATATTAGAAGCATGTATCTATCTTGCTAGAGTGGCTTTAAATATTAGTAAGCTGTCCTATGTCTTGTTATTATTATAAGTCTTATTGCTTTCAAGCTTTCACCCTTAAAAACATAATGCCCAAAAAATAGCAGATAGTGAAATACTATTTTTACCATGCTAGACTTTTTCAGATGCCTATCTGATTTCTTGTGGCTCTCAGAAGCCCTAGAATAAATATAATTTTGTCATAAATTATTTTCTAAATATGAAAAACCTTTGAGGACTATATCATTAATAATATTCCATAATCTTTTCAGGCATGGTGGCTCATGCCTATAATCCCAGCACTCAAGAGGCAGAGGCAGGAGGATTGCTGAGTTTGAGGCTTGCCTGGGCTACAAAGTGAGCTCAGGGCCAGCCTGAACTACAAGGTGAGACCCTGCCTCAAAAAAATAAATAAATAAAAATAATAATATTCCATAATCTAAACATTATTTTATTATATATATCTTGCACCTTACTTACATGTGAAGAAGCAGTTATTCAACCATAATAATATAATGGGAAAATATTACTTCAAGTGTGCCTAACAAAACCAAGTAGAAAATGACCAGCTGCATCTAAAAATAAACTAACATTTAAAATTCCAAAATGACTAGGAAGAATATTTTATTTTATTGTACCGTATTTTATTATTCAAGAACATAGAGTCTATATTACTGGTAATATAGGAGAACACTTAAGATTTATGCTATAAACCATGTAAGGATTCCATTTCCAGAAAAGACACTTTGTAGCATTGGCTCTTTCTACACTTCTTCATGGATTCTATCAGTTAGACATTTGAAGTTACTCTGAATCACTAGAAGCTTCTTCAAAAGATACTCCAAATAATCATATTCTTTCATGGTCTCATTCTTAAAGCTTCCTGGAGTGTTTTGCCATCCTAAAGATTTTGCTGGCTTTTTATTTTTAGTTATGCAATGTTTCATCTGTTAGACAGCATTTGGGAAAAAAGATATTTCAGGTATACCCAATAATCCATCTGGTTACACATATTTCCCATCATAGAACTGTTCTAAGTATTATGGTTCATTATTTAATCTTAGCTCTTACCTTCACCTGGGATTATGTACATTGTTAGAAAGCCAGGGGATAAAATGATATGCAATTTACAAAACAGAATCTGTTAAAGTCTGTGAGACTATAAATTTGAAATGTGAATTTTTAGCTTTAAGGATATTTTAAAACATGTTTATATTTATACATAGGTCCTCCAAGTGCAGGCAAGTATTTTCCACCTCTTCTTTTTGGAATGATCTTGTTTCCCAGCGAGAAAGCAAGAGAGTAACAGCAACAACTGTACTGACTCTGTATGCAACCAAAACAACTGAACTGCAACTCACTATGCTGAGGTTTTATTTACTGGCAGTACCAGGGATTGAACTCATGATCTTGCACTTACTTGGAAGGCAGGTGGCAGTGCCTCTGAGCTAAATCCCCAAGCCCTGATGCTAAGGTGTTCAGTTTTACAATTGAATATATTCTCTGTAAAATGAGTAAGTCCTACAAAATAACTTTTCTGTTGAAACTGTGTACTCAGTATCTGCTTTTGCTTCCCTAATGGCAGAAACTTGATTCTATCAGAAAGATAAAGTTCTTGGCCCAAAAATGCACATTCCCAGACCCCAGGGCAGCTGGCAGTCACAAATTCAAGTCAGTAAGATGGAAACTTCCCTGATACAAAGGTGTTATCTACAGGTGCAGCCCCTAACATGTTACCATGTACAAGGGTACCCACAATGACAAAAGGCTTTTTCCCCAATGCTGAAAGATCCAAATACCCCAGCAGAGCCCTGCTCTGTCCTTCCCTCATTCTGTCTAAGCTTATGTATGGACTTTCACAACTTACATCTTTACATCCCAAATCAACATAAGATCGTGATCACAGTTTCAATAAGAATTACAACTTATCTTTTTTAAATTTAAAAGTCAAAATTACATAGACACTAAAAGAAACACATAAATGTTTGCTTTCCTAAGTTCTCTCAGATCTATTTACTCTTCACAACTTCGTCTTTTCGTAATTAGTGACTTGAAGTTAATACCTGACCTACTGTAACAAGTCACCAATCAGGTTTGTCTCTTATTTCCTCACCAACTCCTAGTTACTAGAATAACCTCCAGAAAATCATTTTATTTACAAATAGCCCTGAAGTCCTTCATTACCTCCTGGATCCTACACTGAATCCAAATACCTAGAGCCTCAAGCCTCCCACCATGTGAAATTCTCTGTGAAAATCTCTTTAATTTTACTACACCCCTTGCACTAACAGAGAGGTATTCTTTTGGTGGGTGCTTCTTCATTGTCTTATTGTATCATGTCCTGTATTTCCTGACAATCTTCTACTCCATCTCCCCCACAAATTTTGAACTTTTCCTCCCACCCACAGACCCACCCAAATTATATCAACACTTTCTGACCCAAATCCTTTCCATTATATCACTAATTACTATGTAAGGGATCCTTTCAAATCTTTTGCAAAACTTTAAGAAACTACTACAATAAATACAAAAATAATTATATGGTAAGTTTCTTAAAGGCAGGAATATTACCTATCTTTTATTCTTCCACATTCAGCTTATAGCAAGAGTGAAACAGACACACCTGACAAAACTGAGTATAGTACATTTAAAAATTAAGAAACTATTCACAAGAAGACACTCATAAGGGTCTTACCAGATCTTAACGGCACCTATACAAGTAAGATCCACTAAAAATGTAAGAAATACTTAAAATCTAATGGACCAAAAACATACACACATCTCAGAAAAATTAGTTGCCAGTAGTAAATTTACTTTGTAACAATCAAAACAGAAAACTTAATAACTTACAACTAAAATTCCAATGTTTTCAACAAGTCCTGAAAATGTTTTAGAGTTGAAAATTATATTTCATTAATCAAATTCTCTACATTCAGGCTAATGACATGAATAATTTATATTTTGAGGAAGATATTTTTCAAAGTATTGGTTAAAACTTTAAAGAAGATCCTTTTCTGGCAGACTGAAGGCCGCCCACTGGCCCACTGTATCCCGGGAGCTGCACGGACTCCGCTGCAGGGCACCGTCCATTTCTGGTGGACCGAAGCCTGCCCACCGGCCCACTGTATCCCGGAGCTGTACAGTGAGGAATCAGGTATGGACCCTGAGCGCCCACCGCACCATGGAGTATTGAGGGCCTCTGCGCAGCCCCAACCCCACCCCGGAGCTGTGTTGTGAGGATCCAGGTCCTAGAGGAGCTGGAGCCATTTCCTGCATCCCTCCACAGGAGGCGTGCTCCTGCAGCCGCACTGAGAGACCAGACAAGATTTAAAAAAAAAAAGGGGGGGGGGATCTAGCTTCTATTTTGCCATCTACTCCTAGATGCCTCTATTCACCTCTTGTCCCCACACCCTCTCCTATCTTCCTGTCAGAAGCAATACCCAGAAGTAAAAGATTCTTAGACTGCCCTATTTCTTCTTCTGTACTATTATAAGAAGCTGTGCAAAGCCTCCAATGGTCTTACAGCATACAGTTGGTACTGTTGTACATATGCCCTTTTATCCTCTATTACCGGCTGGCATATATGACGTTCTAGGGTATAGGTGATCTTCCTAAATCTGATAACCCTATTTCATTCTCCTCCTGTCTCCCTACCTCCCTGATTCCCCAGTGACTTTTTACCCCCAAAGGGTTCGGGGGCTACATTTACAATCTGTATGTTGTATACACATTGCTGATTAATTCTAAAATCTGGCATATAGACATAGAGGTAACTCATAAGCTCAAAGTCTCCAGAATAGAATTTAACAAAACTTTTTACCTTATTTACTGTGTTGAATACTGATATTGGCATTTATTGTATTATGGTACCAAACATGATGTGACTATTCTGCTCAAATACCTCCCATGATGTGTCAGAAGTGAGAACTCTCAAGGGTCATTACAGATTCAAGGAGGACCCCCCAGGAAAGTGACACATCCAAAGGGCCCCAAATAATAGAAAGAGACCTGCAACAAACATTGCCCTGTCATCAGACAAAGAAGAGCATTAATAACAATGAAAGAGTAGAAATGAGAAAATACACAAAAAACCAGACACAAAGATCACCACCACAGGGAAATTCAGAGAAAAATGTAATAGGGCAAACTGAAACTCAAACACCAGGACTCTTGGAGATGGTAACTAAGCGGATCTAGTAAAATGGAAATCAGAACTCATCTCTGAGATCAAAACAGAGATACTGTCCACAGTGAAAGACATCATTAAAAAAGAGATCAGCAAGATGATAGAATCTAAGATAGCAGAAGCAATGGAACCTTTTAAACAGAGCTCCAGGGAATGATGAAGGAGAACGAAAGCTTGCGAAGTAGGATGAATAAAGCAGAGAACCGAATCTCAGACCTAGAGGACAGCATAGCAGCCAATGAGCAGGAAAGGTATAATCTATGGAAAAGAGCAAGGGACCATGAGAAATCAATTCAACAGCTTCTAGATGACTCAAAGAAAAATAATATAAGACTGATTGGAGTCACTGAGGAAGCAGGAGACAGTGTAAAAGACATAAAAAAGCTATTGTCAGAGATAACAA
>PVIC010046218.1:0-14329 GCA_004025085.1 Thryonomys swinderianus
TTTATTGGTACAATTTATATACATCTCAAAATCACATATAACATTGGGAAATTTGTACCAGTATATGCCACAAGTTAATTCTCATTTTTACCCATATCCCTACCCACTCCCCCCGGAAGGTAATTTTTTTAAAAGCTTATCTTTAGCCCTAGAACACCATTAGTAGATATTATACTAATATAGCATATAATATTCACTATCATATATAAAAGTATATAATGTAGTAGAGCATGGCATACCCAGTACAGTACAGAGTACTGCCTATAATTAGAATATAATAGCATAGTAACAATTCAGTGTGCATTAAATTATTGAATATGTAGTCAAACAAATATTGATGTCAATAAAAGAAATGCAAGAATACAGGGATAACTGAAAATACACTTCTTTTTTCTTGTACTTTTATTTTGTGCTATAATTTTGTTGCTTCCCACATGCACTTTTGCATTTACTCAGGAATAAAATGCTAAAAGATTTGGACTCAAATTTTATTCCATTACGTTACATCTCTGGGATATCTAAGACTATTTGAACCTCAATTTCCTTTATAGCAGAAATTAAATTATCTTCTTGCCTTCATCATCATTGTTAGAACTCCAAGCAACTTGTAGGAAAACCTACCAAGGTAAACAACATTTAACTTATTTTATTGTTTCCCATTAGTGACTTAAATGAGGGTAGAATTTTTAAAAAATGCATCCTTCATAGTTGCTAGCAGGATGTTTTATGCACAAAGACCAGAAACAAATGTTTCTTAAATAAATGAATAGATGTGGGGAGGCCCTTAAAAATGGATTACAACCAGAGTGTATTCTTTCCTTCACTCTCTGTCCCTTATTGATTTACTGATTAATAACAGAATTAATCTGTCCCTGAACTAATTAAATAGTTCTGTGCATCATAATACTTATTTTGCACAGTTTCTTAGTAGTATGAAGTATTTTGACTTCTTACTTCTTCTGTAAGTTTAGACCTGGGCTTTTTGATTTCTCAGTATACACAATTGTATATTTCAATACAATTTTCCAATAGGCACAATACTCCCCCTTCCCTTTTCACTTCTAAAACCTCACAAGCTGTTAAAATGTCCATCCCTTCTGCTCCATTTCCTCACCAAAATCCTATCATGTGCCATATGAATTTTTAACCCTAACACCTGTCTACCCACATGGTTCCACAGGGTTGGATTAGAAGATATATTGGAAAACAATGAGACCACGTATATCCATATGCAACTACCCACAGAGTCTATAAAATGTAGTTTGTCAACACTGGCAGCCTACTGTGTATTTCACCCCAAAGGCCAGAAGGACATAAACTGAATGTATAACTATAACCCTTTTTCCACTTTTCTTAGTTCCTGGCCAAAGATTTTGATATGCTTCAATTTCTGTAGTTTCAGAGAACTTGGATTAATTGCTTTTGCCTCATCATTCAGGTGTCAAACAGTCCTCCAGACTGTGGAGAGAGCCAGACTGTAAGGTCTTCTTTATCCTTATTGTGGCTCAGTGTGACCGAAAAGGGCAGGGAAGAAGCATGTTATTGCCAAGGTTTTTGATTCATTAACTACACAAATGCTTGCTAGTATACTTTTCTTATTCTTTTTGGGTTTTGATAAGGACACTGCTAAAGAGAGCTTCTGTAGATATTTTAATTTCTATGCAAAGGGATGGATTAATGCTCCTGTTGGGCACCTGGAATAATGGACAAGCTTCTAAAATAGAAGATCTTTTATTATCTCCACTTCCTTACACTAATGTTATCTTTTGCGTCTTACAGTCCAGCTGGAAATGAAAGAGAAGTGATGTGTGGAAGTAGTCCGGCTTAGTAGAGAGGAGTATTTGTTTAGACATTAGACATTGCTTAGAATTCTTGGTACCTAACAATGAAAAGAGGCTAAGTTTTAGGTTTCTGTATCATTGGTTTAAGAATTTCTGTAGATAACCTGTTTCTTACTGCTGAGACCAGGGCACATTATTCTAACCCCCTTGATACACTTTTTATGCAAAGGCCAGAGCTGATGCCTCCAGAATTATTGTGAGTATATTACTAGAGGGTGATTCACTAATGAAAAGATCAATATTTTTTACCAGAAAAAAGAAAGACCTATCTTGATCTGACTCTATGATATACATTTTGTTCAAGGAATCATGTTTCTATTTTTTTCCCCTTTGCTCAGTTTTTTTCTTTCTTCTAGTTGTGGGAAATGTTATGCTTCAGGGACTTGTGGTAAGGCAAAGAAGGCAATTTATCAATTATTTAAGTACTTGGTCTATACTTTTCCCTATTTAAAGGTTGCCAAGAAAGAATAAAACAAAAACAATAAGTTTGAGAGAGCAGCCTTTTACATGGAAAGCAATTATTTTTTATCACTGATTAATATAATTAAAAATGAGGTCAATTCTGGGGATCCTAATTAAGCCTTTTCCTTTGCTTTGCATTACGGCTACAGCATTGTATCCAACTCTCATACTGAGTCTTTATCCTGAGGAAATATATATCTTTCACAAGCCAGTTGGGCACTATAATGTGAGCAGATACTGATGATTCTACTAATATTGGGGGGGCAAAACTCAAGTGAGGGTATGTCCTGTATAGTAAGCTATCACATTTCACTGCTTCTTAAATCATTTGTTAGTAAGATTTCCCTTTGTTTCATATAACACCAAGTAGCAGAAGAAATTATATATATATATATTTATATATATATATATATATATATATATATATAATACATGCTTTCTTATTTACATTTTATTTTATATATGTTGAAAGCAGTTTTGGATATATAATTAGACATACATTTAAAAATTTATCCTACTTAGGGATTCACACAAATAAAATGCATAAATAAAAGGAAATCAACAAAATGTTCTTAAATTTTTTCCTCTGATTCTATCTTGAATTTTTTCCTTTGTTCTATTTTAATGTAATCCAAATATATATTAATAAAGAAAATATAAACATTTGTTTGAAAAAATAAAATTTCATAAAATAGTAACAATGGTAAATGCACTGTGTATCATGTTTGTAAAGTCTCTTTTTTTTTTTTTTTTTTGAGACGGTCTCGCTTTGTAGTTCAGGCTGGCCCTGAGCTCACTATGTAGTCCAGGCAAGCCTCAAACTCAGCAATCCTCCTGCCTCTGCCTCCCGAGTGCTGGGATTACAGGCGTGAGCCACCTTGCCTGGCTTAAAGTATCTTTTTTATTTCTAGTCTAACTCTCAATTCATTTCCTAAGAAAAGGATTTTTACATAAAATACTTTATTAATAAAATGCCAGACATTTGGCATTATTTTGAACAATTTCCTCTTATTTCACAATATGTTATATAGTTTGATCCTTATTTACACTTTCAGTTTCTCACATCAGAGAGGCAATGTGATATTTACAGATGTGTGTTTGATTTATTTCACTTGAGAGTATGGTCTAAAGATACATCCGTTTGCCCAGAAATGTCTCATTTATCTATTTTATGGATGAGTAATATGCCATTACATACAAACGACACACCATTTTAATCTAATCCTAGGTTCATAGATACTTTGGTTATTTTCAAACATTTTGGTTTGATTTAAAGATCCATTCCATAAATGGACATCTGAGATGAATACACTCTTCTTAGATGAAGAAATACAAACAGTAAATAAATACTTAATAAATGTTCAGCATCACTAGTTATTTGAGAGATGCAAAATAAAACAAGCCTCACATTCCAACTCACTCCAGAAAGAACTGTTCTCAAGAAATCAGCCAATTCATGAACACCTGTAGATGCAAATGAGTTCTAGAAAGTAGGACAGCTTTTATAGAGTGGAATATTTCTATAGGAAACTTGGTGTGGGAATGTGATGAGGGGAAGGAATAAATATGATACAGAAAGAAAATAAAAGAGCATGTATAAAGGGGGGAGGAGGGGGGAGTGGGTAGGGATATTGGTAAAAGTGAGAATTAACTTGTGGCATATACTGGTACAAATTTCCCAATGTTATATGTGATTTTGAGATGTATATAAATTGTACCAATAAAGAATTCAATTAAAAAAAAAGAAATTAGCCAATACAAATGCTGGAGGGGTTGTAGGGAAAAGGAACCCATCTCCACTATTGGTGAGAATGTGGACTTGTGGAAATCAGTGCAGAGATACCTCAAAGACCTAGAGGTCCTATTTGACCCTGATATTCTCCTTTTTGATCTCTTTGGCAAAAAATTAAAAGCATAATACCAGTGATGCATGCATATTCACGTTCATGGCAGCATAGCTCATAGTGTTCTGTATTATTTTAAGTGGAGAGTTTTTTGTATCTGTATTTTTCCAAGTGACTTATCTTTTGTATTAGTAGTATTTGAGTCAGCTTTACATTAAAATGGATACAGTGACATACACGATTAATTTTATTTATTTATTTATTTAGTTAGTTAGTTAGTTAGTTAGTTAGTTATTGCGACAGGGCCTCACTTTGTAGTTCACGTTGGCCCTGAGCTCACCATGCATCCCAGACAATCCTCAAACTCAGCAATCCTTGTGCCTCTGCCTCCCAAATGCTGGGATTACAGGCATGAGCCACCACACTTGGCATTGTGGTGTGTGGTACTGACTGGTGGTAGGTGTGAGTCACCACACTCAGTATTGTATGTGATTACCAGGCATCAAATCAGGGACCTTGCACTTTTTCTCATTGTGAAGGCAAATACCCAACATCCAAAGTTAAAGGAGAAAAGGTTTATTTGGCTCAGTTCACATTTTGCATGGAGAGGGATATCACAGAGGGGAAACAGATCATGGCTAGCAGAACGCAGCAAGTGACAAACAGCAACCCTCTTTTTGTACCTTATGTTTTATTCTTCCCTTCTCTTAGTGTGTATGAGTGCTACCCACCCAGGCTGGGACACTCTCTCAAATCTATCAAAAAACATGTCCATTGGTGGTTTAGTTTAGTGATCCCACACAGTGAATCCTACATCATAGAGTCTAAATTCAGCTGCCTCTGCAAAAGTCTCACATGTGCCCACATGAGGCTTTGGGGGTACATCTAGACATAAGCCATGATACCTCTTGAGCCTGACCTTTATTGCCTGTATTCTTATCAGCATTGTGGACTTCTGAATTCCATCCAGAATCACCCATTAAACTTTCCTTACAAGACTTTAAGGTGTCTCAAACCAGTATCTCCAAATTTTGCTAAACTCCTCCCAAAAACTCATTCCAAAGTCTTCTAAACCACACAATCAGGTATAAGCACAGCAAAAATCTCACTTATCTTGCACCAATTTTCTGTTCTAATCATCTGTCCCATTGCTGATACAATAGCAACACCCACAACTTGAAGAACAGGAGGTTTAATTTGGTTCTCATTTTAGTTTGAAGTGGACTCAGATAATTGTTGCCAGGCTCCATGTCAGAAACATCATGGTAGAGGGTATGCAAAAGAAAGCTGCTCAGCACATAGTAGCCTGGAAGTGCACCAGAGGACAAAGCTTGAGAGGAAGGGGTGATAGGCCAGACACAGACCCCAAAGCCATGCTCTCAGAACCCACCCAAAAAACCTGTCTCAGATCCACCAATTCCCTGGTGTAGGTCCCAAAGCCAATTGACTTTATCAAGTTTAATGGTCACAAAGGGTTTTGTGATGGAGCAATTTATAAGGAAATACCTCGGTATTACATGTATTTGGAAGAAATGTTTGTAATAGTGCTCCTTAGAAGTTTAATGGAAAGTCCCATGCGAAGAAAAGCTATAATAGGCATATCACATTAATAACTACAATTTCTACTTTAAGAAAACAGAAAAAGAAACATAAGTAAAAATTCAAGAAGTAGAAGAAAGAAAATAATAAAAACCAGATTGGCAAGCCAATGAAATACAATACAAAACACAATAGAATATTGAAACCATGAATTGTTTTTCTGAGCTTAATAGCATTTTTTTTTGTTTTGTTTTTGAGACAGGGTCTCGCTTTGTAGTTCAGGCTGGCCCTGAGCTCACTATGTAGTCCAGGCAAGCTTTGAACTCAGCAATCCTCCTGTTTCTGCCTCCTGAGTGCTGTGATTACAGGAATGAGCCACCATGCCTGACACTGTGGTATGTGGTATTGATTGCTGGTTGTATGTGGATACTGGGGATCGAACTCAGGACCTTGCACTTGTGAGGCAGGGGCCAGAACCACTGAGCTAAATCTCTGGCCCTCAATAGTATTTTAAAACATCTAGCCAGAATGATCAAAATAAATAGAAGAGACACAATGTTATGAATACAAAAGAAATATCATTGAACATGTACACATACTCAAAGAACAAGAAAGGAATACTATCAATAATTCTATTCCAATGCATTTGACAGTTGGTGAAATTGACAAATTCCTTAGAACACATAGACTACTAAAGTTTGCTCAAGAAGCAATATATAGCATAAGTACTTCTCTATACCTATCAATGAGAGAAAATTTTGTAGGTAAGAACCTTCTTCAAATGAAAATTCCAGACCCTGATGATTTCATTAGTAAATGCTATGATACATTCAATATCCATTCTGTACAAACTCTTCTTTAAAATGTAAGAAGAGAAAATACATCCCACTCACTTCCATGAAGTCAGCATTATCTTCACAGTAAAATTACACATCCACGAGAAGTAAAGCAAATGATGAACCAATATCTCTGATGAATATAAGATACAAAGATTCTAAAGAAGTTGTTAGTAAATTGAATTGAACAATCCATAAAAAGCCAATACATCATCAGTTATAATGTAAAGTTGACACTTGGTAAAGTTAACCATGTAATGTAACTTATTACTCAACAAAACAGAAAATAGTTCTAATTTTCTATTATGATCTATATCTAAAATGTCTCCCTAAGTCTTTCTGTGTACAGAAGGGAGGCTTTTGGAAAGTGATTGGTTCATGGGGGCGCTATACTAATCAGTGGACTAATCCATTCGTAAATTCAGAGTAGAATGCACTTTTAGAAGATAGAGCCTGGTCAAAAGTGGGAAAGGAACCTGGAGGGGTGTGTCCTTGCTCCACACTTCACTCTTTTCTCTCTGTATGCTTCTTAGCTGTCATGAGTTGAGCAGGTTTACTCTGTAAACTATTTTCCCCTTCTAGCCGATCCTGAGCTCACTAAAATTTTGAGCCAAAATAAAACTGTTTTCATTTAATTTGCAGGCATTGGATATTTTGATCCTGTGAGAGGAAAGTGACTAACGCAACAGCTTAACAGATACAAAAAATGTTTAATAAAATTTAACAGAAGCTAAAACTGTTGACATAATTGGTGTAAAAGAGAACCTGTCAAATCTAGTAAGTCATATTATTATACTTGTATGTAAAATGCAGAGCCAGCATCATATTGTAAAAAAATAAAATGCATTTTCCCTAAGTAATAGGTATATAGGTCTCATCTCTTCTGTTCAACATTGCATTGGCTAGTGTTAACCAAGCATATCTGTAAAGTTTTTTTTTTTTTTTCCTGGAGAAAATACCCCTTTTAGTATGGGTTTTAAGATACTACCTTGATGAAATATATTTGATCTTACAAGCATATTTAACATTTTTTTCAAAATATCTAGTTCTTGTGTAATCTTAAATTGATCATGATCTAACATGAGAATGAAGGCCCACTTGTCATATTTTGCATGACCACTTGGCATATTAGCATTGTGCCCTTTAAATCTAGTCTATCTCCCCAATAATTTAAATAAATGTATAAAAGTAATAATTGTTTACTAGAGGTTATTACTCCATTTAAGTGATTGAAATATTATACAGAATGTCTTTCTTTTGCCCTGGACATCCTTCCATCTATAAAAAAAACAAACACAAAGTATTTGCCTTTCCTCTGTAAGTGAAAAAGCCTCATATCACATGTAGTGATGGATATTCCTTAGGCTCAGTTATCCAGTATCTGTGAACCAGTGATCCAAGAATTCCAAGACAAACGGTGGTGCAGCAAGAGTGAAAAGATGCTCTAGACATTCCTGTGCAGACCAGAGGGTACTGGGGGACCTGCAGCAGAGTGTCATATTTGGTACTGAGCAGATCCTGGCAGACAGGTACGGTCCACATGCCACGTGCGGGCACTGAGAGCTCCCTGTTAGAAGCTGACTGGCTCTCTAGGAGGGGTTTTTCTCCTCTGTCCTCACAGGCTTTCCCCTTTGGAAAGTTCTGCAGTGTCCGCATGATTGGTCCTGAGGTGGATCAGAACCTCTGTCGGGATGCCCAGCATTCACTGGCGATATGTTTCTACCATGCATTTGAAATGTTGACCATTGCTTTTATTTCTGACTTCATTTTGTTCATTAACTCATTCTTACAGATTTCACTAGTTATTTACTTCTGCAAAATTTGAGTCCACTTCTGATTTCTCAAGACCATTTCAAATTTCTCCCTTGACAGAGAAAGCTCTGAATATTTTCACATCTTTTCATCCTTTTTTTTCTCATTCATGTTCTTATACAACACTTGCACTTCTAAATGACACTCAGCTGGAAGCGGATAATAGCAGAGGTGCATGAATTCTGTTTTCTGGGCTCTTCCTTAGACTCTGTGTTAGGCAGCTCATGGCACACTTTCCAAAGATCCTCGTGTAATTCTTGTCCCTTGAGTGTGTTCTGAACCTAATATCATAAGAACATACTACACTTCTCCCTCTTTATTCGAGATTGTGCCTTCTATTATTTCAGACATCCAAGTTCAGTTAAAGCCTGAAAATATTAAGTGGGAAGTGCTAAAAGTATTTAACTGAGAATTGTTAAATTGTTAGCTGTTCTGAGTAGCTTGATGATTGCTCACACAGACTCTCTCCATCTTACCTGGAAAGTAAGTCATCTGTTTTGCAGCATATTCATTTTGTCTCTACGTGCTAACTGCCAGTTAGTTACTGAGTAGCCTTCTTGGTTGTCAGAATCATTACTGTGACCCTGTGACAGTGTGTATGGTCAAGGGATCCTCACTTACTGAATGACAGTCCAAAAGGGAAAAAGCAGTGATGCTGGCAATTTCGATGTGTCGAAGATAAAAAATAAAATGCTTTTTAAAGCAAAAAGTGGAAGTTTTCAGTTCTACAATAAAACTAAGAAATGAGTGGTGAAGCTGGTGACGTCTATAATCAGTTGTTATTAATCTCTTACTGTGCTGGACTTAGAAATTAAACTATTGCAGGTAGAAAACATTATATATATATATATATTCATTCATTCATTTATTTATATATACATGCACTATCTATCATTTCAGGTACTCATTGAAGATGTTGGAAGGTATCCCCTGAGTAATGGAATGGGACTGCACAGAAATAACAATGAGATGGCAATTCTTTTTTTTTAAATCGAATTCTTTATTGGTACAATTTATATACATCTCACAATCACACATAACATTGGGGAATTTGTACCACTATATGACACAAGTTAATTCTCATTTTTACCCATATCCCTATCCACCCACACCTCCGTTATCAAAGTATCTCATACTCAGCATAATTTTATTTGTTTTGTTTTTGTTTTTGTTTTTTGAGACAGGGTCTCACTTTGTAGTTCAGGCTGACCCTGAGCTCACTATGTAGCCCAGGCAAGCCTCGATCTCAGCAATCCTCCTGTCTCTGCCTCCCGAGTGCTGGGATTACAGGCGTGAGCCACCACGCCCGGCCTCAGCATAATTTTAAACAATTTCTTCCTATTTCACAATATCGACTATTCTGCATGATCCTTACACTTCCACATTCTTACACCAGAAAGACAATTTTTGATTTATTTCATTTAGGAGCATGTTCTCAAGGTCCATTTACCTAGAAGTGTCTCCAATTTGTGTTTCTTTATGGCTGAATAGAACTCTACTGTTAAAAAAAAAACACCTCATATTTTTATCCATTCATAACAATTCATAATTCAGTTTGTTTCCAAGATGTATCTATTGAAATGTGTGTTGCTGTAAACATGGGTGCACATATATCACTGCAGTATGGTGCTTTTAATTCTTTTGGGAAGATACCCAGAAAGGTAAAAACTGGATCAAATGGGACTTTTAATCCTAGTTTTGTGAACAATCTCCATGATGATTACCACAGTGGTTACATCATTCTATACTCCCACCAAGTTTGGAGAAAGATTCCTCTTTCCCCACAGTCCCAATAGGAGCCATTCTTTCTGGAGGGAGATGATATCTCAGTGTTGTTTTAATTTGCATCTATCAGTGGTGTTGAACATTTTTTCTTGTATTTATTTTCTTTTTCTACTTCTTCATCTGAGAAGTGTGTATTTATCAGAGACACCAACTTTTTATCAGGTCTTTAAATTTGGGTGGGCTTATAATTTTAAATTATTTATATATTCTAAATATTTGGCATTTGTCTGAGGAACCAATGGATAATATTTTTCTCACTGTGTAGGTTGGCTTTTCATGGTTGTTTATTTATTTTGCTGTCCAAAAGCTTTTTAACAAGATGAAGTCCCAGTTGTTGAATCTTTGTAATATTTTCCATGTTAGCCTGAGTTTTGTTCATGAAGTCTTTCCCTGTTTCTATGTTATCAAGCATTATACCTATTCTCTCTTAAAATATTTAGTTTCTTCTTTAATATTTAGATCTTTGACCAAGTTAGATTTAATGAACTGCATGGTGACAGACATAAGCCTAGTTTAAGTCTTCTGCATGTAGAAACCTAGCTTTCCAGAACCAATTATTAAAGATGTTATCTTTCTTCCAGTGATGAACATGTTTTCCCTTTTTGTCAAGGATAAGGTGGCTGAGAGACATTCATGTACTTTTTAGCTCCTAAGATGCCTCCAGTGGCTTTAGGAGTTCCCTAGAATTAGATACAGTCTATAGAGTCTCACTACTAAATATTGCTAACTTTATAAGAAGAAAACAAGAAGCCAGACATAGTGGTCCATGTTGGTAACCCCATCAACCTGGGAAACTAAGTCAGGAGGATTGTAAATTCAAGCCCAAATTCTATTTCCAATACATTTTCATATATCTCACCTCTGCAGTACTACTGGGAACCACATAGGGAAGGCAGACTTTCTCTCACACCATCAGTAAAGAAGTGTCTTAATGCTTCCTGAAAGAAGAAGGTCAAGAAGGCTTGGAGAAAAGTCAGGACTCCTTCCCTAGTAGTAATATCTTGCACCCATGCTGTTAACAGAAGTGGAGGGAGCAGTAGGAACCTACCCTTAACTCTGACAACCAGGGAGATGTTAGCAACTTAGTTAGAACTTCCCTTTCTCTACCACCAGTGGTGCTCAGTAGACAACGTAGGTTCCTAACTTCACCCAGTGCTAATAAGGAACAGCTTTCCATGCTCCCCCCAGAAGAACAGGGTCAGAAAAAGATAGCTAAAATGAGAGTTTTGAATGAATTCATGACTCCCTAACATAATGCCAAATTTTACAGGATTCAGTAAAAAAATTACTGGTTTATGCAAAAAGCTAGGAATTTCTTAACTTGAATTTTTAAAAACCAGTTTGGTGTCATACTAAGACGACAGAGATGTCAAAATTATCTTACAAATAACTCAAACCAATAAAACAATCATAAACATCCTTGAAACAAGTAGAAATATACAAAAATAATTTAAAACTACAGCAAAGTAATAAATGATTTTAAAAGACTAAAATAGAAATCATATAACTGAAAATAAAACAGAACCAAAATATAAAATGTACTTAATGTATTATAGAATGAATTATAGAATATTCAATTATAGAATAAAGAGAATAGAGAAAAGAATCAATGAACTGAAGCAGAGAGCAATAACGATTAGTCAATAGGATGGAAATAACCCTGGGCACCTTCAGCCACCTGATCTTCAACAAAGAGGACAAAAACACACCTGAGAAAAGATAGCTCCTTTAGCAAGTGGTGTTAGAAAAGCTATCTACATGGAGAAGATTGAGTCCAGACCCATATTTCCTACCCTATACTAAAATAAAATCAAAGTGGATCAAAGACCTGCATGATAAAACATAAGCATTTAATCTACTGGAAGATAAGTAAATTGTTTGGAGACATAAACAAAGATACTATGAACCAAACTCCATCTGCACAAAAAATAATTCCAAGCATCAGCACACAAGACTATATGGAATTTTAAACTTTTGGACATCAAAGAAAATTATCAACAGAATTAAGAGATAATGTACAGAATGTGAAAAAAAATTACCAACTACCATCCAGAGGACTAATACTCACAATATATAAAGAACTCAAAAGCTTGACCCCTGCAAATAATAGATCAAATAAGAAAAGCAAAATTGAAATAAAGAGGCACTTCTCATTAAAAAAAAAAAAGTACAATGGTCAATAGGTACATGAAAAAAATTTGCATTTTTGGCCATTAGAGAAAAGCAAATCAAAGCAGCACTGGGTTTTAGTCTTACTCCAGAAAAAAATGGCTTTTAACAAGAATGTAAGAAATAGCAAATGAGGTTACAGGGGAAAGGAATGTTTCTATGTTGTTGATGGGAATGTAAAAATAGAAATTATATTTTCCTAGCTATATTTTTTCTGGGTATGCCTAAAGAGAAAAAAGATATGCTACAGTGGCATATGCATACCCATGTTTATAGAAGAATAATTCATAATGGCTAAATTTTGGAAGTGGCTTATATGCCCAGTGATAGAGGAATGATGTTGGAAAATATGGTGTATATATATCTACAATGGAGTAGTACTTGGCCATAAAAAGATTAAATTTAAGTCAAAATGAATTCACCTTGAGACCATAATACAAAATGAAATAAATCAAGCCCAGGTTAAATACTACATGATTTCTCTTATATGAGAAATCTAATATATAAATAAATTAAAAGGGTATAATTAAAGATGATAAGATACAGGGAGATAGACTTTGCAGAGATTAGTAGGGCTTGTGTGAATGGCAGCAGATGGGAGGACAAAGAAGAAAAGGGCGAGTAAAGAATATTGAGATGTGCCACATATATGTGTCAATTCCCCATTATATACATATAGAAACTAGTCAATCCTAATCAGAGAAAATGGACTAGAAAAAGAATAAAGCTTAAAAGACCACTGAGATTATTGTGAAAGATCTAAGATTTGTGTCTTTATAGTCTTGTGTGTTCAGTGGAAAAAAAGGTGAAATTAAAAATACTTAGGATAATGGACAAAAATTTTAAAATGTGGTAAATACAAGTAGATTAATAAATCCAAAACAAAATCAGTTCATATATACTACAAAAAGACACATCAAACTTTGAGAAACCAGATGTAAAGGGAAAAAACCTTAAAGCAAGAGAAATATTGAAAAAGAAAACAACCAATGGCTATAGAAATACCTGATTTTAAATCAGAAGAAAATAAAAGAGCATGTATAAAGGGGGTGAGGAGGGTTGGGTGGATAGGGATATGGGTAAAAATGAGAATTAACTTGTGGCATATACTGGTACAAATTCCCCAATGTTATATGTGATTTTGAATGTATATAAATTGTACCAATAAAGAATTCAATTTAAAAAAATAGGCTTTCATGAAAAAGAAATAATCGGAGAAAGAAAGAAACTTTACACAGTGAAAACGTTAATCCACCATGGAAAAAATAATTCTACATATAGAGAGGTATATTTAAAACCAACAAAATAGTGAAGGAAAAACTAGTAGAACTAAATAGATAATCCACAATCGTTTTTAAAGATTTCAATATCTTTCCCAACAATTGATAGCACAAATAAACAAAAAATGATAAAAGATGTAGTAAACTAACATATCAACAGAATCTACCTGACAACCATAAATTGCTCCTGGGTCCAGGGTCTCACTTTATAATTCAGGCTGACTCTGAGCTCACTATGTAGCCCAGGCAAGCCTCAAACTCAGCGATCCTCCTGCCTCTGCTTCCCAGTGCTGGGATTATAGGCATGAGGCACCACATTGAACACTAGAATGCACATTCTTTACAACTAAAATAGACTGTATCCCAGACTATCAAATAAAACTTAACAAATTTAAGTGAAGCAAAATCATACAGTGTGTTCTCTGACTGAAAACGATCAAACTAAAAATCAACAACAATGATCTCGAAATACGAACACTTCCAAACATATGGAACTTAAAAATGCATTCACAAATAATATAAAAGAGAAAGATTCAAACAAATGTTTTTAAATACATTGCACTAAATTAAATCAGAAATGAAACACTCCAAAGTTCCTGAAGTACAGATAAAGCAGCACTGAGAGGGAAATTTATACCACTAAATATAGTTGTTAGAAGAGAAAATGTCTGAAATAAGTATTCTAAATCTTTTCTCAATAACTGTCCTTGTTACTTTCTCAATGTAGAGTAAGATGTAAAACATCCACATGTTGAAAGAGG
>PVIC010046219.1:0-14326 GCA_004025085.1 Thryonomys swinderianus
CTTGTTGCTAGAGTAGCACAGATCAACTCCAAGCTCAGATTCTTCTCCAAGCCTCGTTTGTGCCAAATTATTGATTATTTTGCTATGTGCCGTTGACTCACAGGAGACTAGAACTTAATCCAAAAGTTCTAGTTATGTCCCCTTCCCCTGTTTCCCACACAGGGCGACTCAGAGGACACCTTCTTGTGATGACACTTTTTGTAAGTCACACAACAACCTTTGCTTTGTTCTTGTGGGCCCACATATTTTAGGTCTAGTTGGTCCGCACATTAACAGAAAGGGACCTGAGTCTTTAGAATGCCCATAGGGATTCTTTACATCACCTATGAATTCTACTAAAATGATATATACTGCTCGTTGATGGTCTGGAAAAAATGCAATCCTGCTACTTTGGAAAGTGCTTCTAAATTTTTTAAAGCTCCACACAGTAGCACAATGTGAATTCCTTCATCTGCTATGTTCTGGTTCCACGGTATAGGTTTGTTTAGCTAATTCTTAAGAAAGAAACATATGAAGGATAGGGGAGGTTTTGTTAAGGAAAGTGAGGACCATTACTATTTTACTCCTGCCCCCTCTTAATAGGACAGTCTAAGGATTCTTTAGCAGACACACTCAGGCAAGATCTTACTTCAAATTTGCTTTACAAGTATCGGTAGCTTCACAGCTTTAACCCTCTTTGAGGAGTAGGAAGCTTTTTTTAAAAAAAAAAATCAGTGCTTGTAATTTCTTACATTGTTTTAAAAGAATGTCGGCATCCTTTACAACCTCAGGAAACCCAGAAGCACAAAATCTGCCTTAGGGTCCCCCCTTTTAAGTAACTCAAATAGCAGCACCTGGAAAGGGGATGTTTATAACACTGTGAAATGAGTGTTTTTAGACTAGATAGTTGTGAGCACCGGTTTTTAAGACAATCTTACTGTTATTGATATAAAGACTTGGTGAGTTCAACTGACCAAAAAAAATTATATATATCATCAAATCTTTCAAAAGAACATAAAAGGAAAAGTTGAAACCCATCCCCATCCATTCCCTGAGATATTTACTGTTACTCATTCCCTACTTGTTTTCTGAGATACTTCTTCATATTAACTTATATATGAACACATGTTTATTCCTATATGTAAAGAGCAAACAAAATAGGATCTTAACACACCTTTCTGCAGTTTGCTTTATTATGCAATACTTGACAAACATCCTTTAATATCAAGAGTCATAAAATCTACCCCATTATTTTTAACCATTGCATACATATATCATGAATTACAGGAGTCTCATAAACATCTCTATTTGGGGACATGTATGTTTTCATAGTTCTTTGACTGTTACAGCGTTGGAACAAATGTTGATAGGTAGATGTTGGGGAGCACAGGAATCATGACACCTAAAGATTCCTATGGGAAAATAGATTTGACTGCTCTCAGTATGACATGTCATCAGACAGTTAGCAAGAAGACAAGCTCTCAAGCCAGGCCTCCAAATTACATTCATTACAGGCTTTGATATGTTGATGAAAAACCCCACACATCTGCAAGGAGCTCAGCAATGCTTAGATTCACCCTGGATGTGGGAGCACCCAGAGGGGTGAGATGATCACAAATGTCCAAGAATGTCACCAAGCCCAGTCTCTGCAACTCGCCTAAGACCTCTCTCATCAGAGAATCAAGAGCTGAAGTGTAGAGCCTGATGTGTCTACACTTTATGACCCCCCCTCTCTGTCAACTTAAAGTTGCCATTTTGCTCCCTTTCGTTGTTTCTAATAGGACAAACTAAGAATAATGGAATTTTAAACCGAAAGAGACTTAAACCACCTAATCCCACTTTCTTCTAGGCAGATGAGATTTTGAGGTCAGGGAAGATTGATTTGCCCTGAGGCTCAAGTCAACTCTACCTTTGCATCTGTTTTTTCCTACACCACTCACCCTTTCTTTTATTTAATTTAAAAAAAAAAAACATTAAAACTTGGCTCAGGGCCGGAGGGTTAGCTCAATGGTTCTGGCGCCTGCCTTGCAAGCGCAAGGACCTGAGTTCGATCCCCGGTAACCACATATAATGCTGGGCATGGTGGCTCATGCCTGTAATCCCAGCACTCGGGAGGCAGAGACGGGAGGATTGCTGAAGTTCGCGGCGGCTTGCCTGGGCACCATAGTGAGCTCAGGGCCAGCCTGAACTACAAAGCGAGACCCTGTCTCCAAAAAGCAAAAAAAAAAAAAAACTTGGCTCAGTAGTAGAGTGCTGGGTCAACATGCACAGGGCCTGGATTTAATCCCAGCACCACAAAGGAAGAGCTGTTAAACTTTACCAAATGCCTAATCTCTTTACCTGGTTATCCACCTGGTTTAGAGTGCTGTCCCTTAGAGCCTCACCTCTTGGCTTTTGCTTTCTAGTCCTCACAGTTTGGATCTGGAAGATCCCCAGCCCAGTTTGCTGTGATTCTGGTGAGTTTTCTTTTGTATGTGATTTGTTTCTTTTTTCTAACTGCTTTCAATATTTAATTCAAATTCCCAAGGATTTCAAAATTCTGGGCAAACGAACCTATGCCTCGAGAATTTTCCCATTCTATGAATTAAAGTGACTTCTAGTAGTTTCAATTTGATAGTGAAGTTTACAGAAAAAGCTGAACATGAGATATAATGGACTGTTTCTCAAATCGAGTTTTGGTCCCTAAACACCAGAAAAAGAACTTTTGTGTCCCTGGGAGAAGTCACATGGACTTAATGGAGTTCTGCAGGTCCAACTAATCTGAATAAAACTGAAGTGAAATGTCATAAACATCTCAAATGAAATAATACTCTTAATGAGACCTTATCAAATGTAAGTCCTGGTTACTTGGGCCTGCCCATCTTTCAAGGAATTGCCTTGAAAAACTGGCTTAGAGGAAGTCCCTCCTCTCATCCACACCATCAATCAACACTTACGGCGTGGATGCCTGAGGGTCTATTAAGAGAAATAATGGATGCCCTTTCCAGGGGAAGGATGCTTCGGCAAACCAAGTCCATCACAAGAATTACCTACAAACCTGGCCAGGCACAACCACTCAGAGAGTTTGCAGAACCCACTGGAGGTAAGAGAGAAAGGAACAATTTGAACGCAAGACTCTTTGACACTTAGTTCTTCCCAGCACCTGTCTGGCTTCTCACCAGGGATGCATTAGCGTCTAGAGGTTTTTGGAGTGTTGGTTTGGTATTCATAAAGTTTCTCAAGTGTTCTTTGTCGTAGAAGTATCTTACATCTCCATTGGCTTTGAAAGATAGTTTTGCAGGATACATCAATCCAGATTAGAGGTTGTTTTCTTGTAGGGCTTGAAATACTTCACTCCAGGGTCTCTTTGACTTGAAAAGTCTGCTGTGGTTCTTTTGTTTTGTTTTGTTTTTTTTTCTGGGGGTCAAATCTGGCACCTTGTAACTGCAAGGCAGACATTGGAACCACGGAGCTAAATCCCCAGTCCAGTCTGCTGTGATTCTGGTGAGTTTTCTTTTTTCTAACTGCTTTCAATATTTTGTTTTTCTGTTGGGTTTCCTGGCATCTTGACTATTTTATGCCTAGGTGTGGATTTGTTTTTTATCATGGCTAGTTGGAGTCCTATATATTTCACTTACCTCTATGTCATATATGTCAAATTCTTTTCTCCTGCTTGGAAAATTTTCTACCATTACATTTGTGGGTGTATTTTTTATGTTGTTTGCACCATCTCCTGTGTCTTCATTGACTCTGATCAGTCTTATGTCATTCTTCTTTGTTTCATCTAGCAACTGCTGGATTGATTTCTCACAGTCCCTTACTATTTTTAAGAAATCTCTCCTAACTGGCCACTAACTGCAATCCTGTTTTCTATGTCAGAGATTTTGTCTTCACATCTGCTAGTTCTACTGCATAACTTTCAATGGAGTTTTAATTTCTTTCATTTATGTTTGAATCTGTTCATTTGATTCTATTTTTTTGCCATGCTGGGATTCCATCATGTCCCTGAGGTCCTCAATTTTTTTTTTTTTTTTGAGACAGGGTCTCATTTTGTAGTTCAGGCTGGCCCTGAGCTCACCATGTAGCCCAGGCAAGCCTTGAACTCAGCAATCCTCCTGCCTCTGCCTCCCGAGTGCTGGGATGACAGGCGTGAGCCACCACACCTGGCACTGTGGTATGTGGTATTGATTGCTGGTGGGCGTGAGTCACCACACCCAGCATTGTATGTGGTTACCGGGATCGAACTCAGGACCTTGCTCTTGCGAGGCAGACGCTGGAACCACTGAGCTAAATCTCGAGGTCCTCGATTTTTTTTTTATCTATGTCTTTCACCACGCTTATTATCTCTGTTGTTATTTGAAAGATTATTTCTGATTTCATTCTTTCTAGATCTTCCTTTGTTGCCAGCTCAGGGAGTCTAGGTGACAGAGTTTCAGTATGGTTCTTCTCATTCCTACCTGAATTTCCTTTTGGTGCTCTGGAATTCTGGGTTTGGGTCTTGTTAAGGTGTTTTTTCATTTCTTACTCTTTTTTTATGTTTTTGTTTAAAATCTAGGTTTCTGACTGTAAAATGTTTATGGCAAGTATCTCTTTTTTTTGTTTTTGTTTTTGTTTTTGTTTTTGAGAAAGCTCTCACTTTGTAGTTCTGGCTGCCCTGAGCTCACTATGTAGCCCAGGCAAGCCTCAAACTCAGCAATCCTACTGCCTCTGCCTCCTGGGTGCTGGGATTATAGGCGTGAGCCATCCCACCCAGCAGTTTGCTTTGTGGTACTGATTGCTGGTGGGGGTGAGTCACCATGCCCGGAATTGTTCTATGTGGTCAAGGGGGATCCAACTCAGGACCTTGCACTTGCTAGGCAGGAACCACTGAGCTAAATCTCCAGCCCAATGGCAAGTATCTTTCTTGCTAATATTTAGAACCTGTAACAAATGGTTTCCTCCTGGTGTATTTGGCCCTTAGGCTTTGAGTATGTAACCCCCCTTCAACCTTCAACAGCCTCAATTCTGAAAGATCAGGAAAGAGATTTGAACAGAATAGTCATGTCATTAGACACTTTTCCAGTGGGTCTTTATTGCAGAGAGACTTTCTTCACTTTTCCAATGGGCTTCAGTTTTCATGGAGAAGCAGTGAAGAGACCCTCTCTTTGCCGTTCATCACTGCTCTATTCTCTGGAGCCTGGCCTTAATGGCCCTGAGGGACTATGCTGCACAGATCCGGATTCCTGAACGGCCAAGGTGGCCCACTGTGACCTAAGGCAGAGTTGCTGGATCGCCTCTCTCCACAAGGGTCCCAGAAGAACTGCTGGGTCCACCAATGTGTGGAGATTGGGGCACAGCGACTAGGCCCCTGCAAATGTCCCCAGTGTACTGCTTGGCCTACTCACTGTCCTCTGAAGTGGGGTGCAGTTCCAGGCCTCCTCCCCACTTGAGAGTCCTGTGAGAACTGCTGGGCCAAGCACTGTATGGAGCTTGGGGTGCAGACGTCACTAGGCCTCTGCAAAAGTCCCAGCCAAACTGCTGAACCCACTCACTGCCCTACGGATTGGACCACTGTTGCTGAGTCTCCTCATTAAGAGATGGTCCTGCTAGGAATCTGGGCTCACGCAGTGCAGAGCTCAGGGCAGAGTCACCAGGCCTCTGTGAATGCCCCATCCCAGCTGCTCACCCTACTTCTGCCTGATGAACCAGAGCATAGTTGCCAGTCTCCTGCCTGAGCAGCAGTTCTGTGAGAACTCTGGGCCTGCTGACACGTGGAGTTACCTAACCTCTGCGTTATCTGTCCTCATTTTCAGACACTGTCTCCACATGTGTTATTTTTTCGAGTTATGAATTCTGCACAGTGTGTGTTTTTTTTTTACTTCAAGCATTTTTTTCTGATGTTTTTGAATCTGTTGTTCAAGTTTTGAAGTATTTTGCTTAGCTTCTCCAATTTGTACTTATTTCCCTTATAATCACTAGGACATATTGAATAAATTTTCTGTGCATTTTACGTTCACTTTCTCTTTGAACTCATCTACTTTCTTCTTTTTCTGAAATTTGCATAGAGTTCAGCTACGTGGTTTTTGGTCTCCTCTCCTTTTGTGAGCCCTTGCTCTTCCGTGGGAGAATTGAGGGAATTTAAGTGTTTTCTTTTGCCTGCTTCCTCATGTTTCTATGTGAACGTATATTTATATATTTTTGGTATATATCCATATATTTTTGCTGGCTTATAAGGAGTTTGTGGCTTTCTGTAAGGTGGTACTTCCTTGTTAATAATTTTCAGGTTTGTACAGCTGGTGCTAGTATTATTCTTTCTGTTATTTACTTTAAGTGATTTGGACTCTCCTTATATTTTTGGGAGAATTACTTTTAATCAGGAGAGCATTAACAAATTCAATCATACAACACTTCTATATGATAGTCCTTGCATTTATACTTCACCCTTTCTCTATCCTCTCTGTGCACTATGCCCATTTATTTGTATGAGTCCTGCAGTGCTGTCGGCGAAGTGAACGGAGGAGGAAGGAAGGGTGGTTGGATGAAGAATATAAGATATTAGGGAGAGGCTTGAAGGGGCCAGTGATAGAGGAGAAGAAAAGTTTGATATGGGGTCTGATTCTATTAAGTCCTTTTGGTTATTAAATCAGAGCCAATGAAAGACACAATACACAAAAGCAAAAACCTAACAAACACAGAAAGCCATAAGAGGACATGAATATCCCTCACATTACTAAATAAACCAAGAGACAAACAAAAGTTCAAGCCTACAGGAGACCCAAGGGAACGCAGTGTAAATATTCCAATGAGGCTGTGCACAAGTGGTCAGCTTGTAGCTTCCTTGCCAGGGTCTGAGTGCTATCACCCCAGTAACCCCTTTGATCCCTCCACTGCAATACTGAAGCTAATTCAGAGTCTGGGCTTCTTTCCATCAGGTGACAGGCAAGCTTGCAGGCTGGTCCAGCCTGAGTTCTAGGGTTAGGAACTCTTAGCATCCCTCACCATGGGACTGGTGGTGCAGTGAGTAGACACGTTCACTGGCTTAAAGTTGTGTACTGAGTCAAGAGTCATTTGATACAATCAAAGCAGCTACAGCAGTAACCAGCTAATCAGTTGCAGTGGTATCTACCAGGGCAAGTTGAGAAGTAACATACCTTGAGACCTGATTTTGGATCTTCCTTAAGCTTGGAGAAAAAAATTTATGGCTATAGTGTAAGCATCATAACAGTCCAAGTACCAACAGCTAATATGGACTAAATGTGATATTTATGTATCCTCTACTGGTCAAAAAGCATTCAAGAGTAATTTTATAGAACCAGTCATCTAAAGCTCAGAGAGTTGGGGATCATGTAATCCCAAGTGATGATGAGGAAAGGAAAAAATATTTAAACCTTTCACTATGTGGTATGGGAAGGAGGAAATAGCTAGTGATCTTTTAGATTTTTTTTTTTTTTTGAGACAGGGTCTCGCTTTGTAGTTCAGGCTGGCCCTGAGCTCACTATGGAGCCCAGGCAAGCCTCGAACTCAGCAATCCTCCTGCCTCTGCCTCCCGAGTGCTGGGATGACAGGTGTGAACCACCACACCTGGCACTGTGGTATGTGGTATGCAGTACTGATTGCTGGTGGGCGTGAGTGTCCATGCCCAGCATTGTATGTGGTTACCGGGGATCGAACTCAGGACCTTGCGCTTGCGAGGCAGGCGCCGGAACCACTGAGCTAACCCTCCGGCCCGATCTTTTAGATGTTTAATTCATATTATATAATTCAACTTCCTAAGCTTCCTATTAAACTAATTCTAACTTCCTCTCCATGAGGACCTGGCTGGTTCTCCTTCCTCTGGCCTGTTTTCTCTTCCTTGCTCTTTATAGACCAGCCCCTTCACCATTTGTCTTATTTATTCTTTCAATTCCTTGCTCTTTCCTATTTCAGGGAATTGAACTAGCTGCCCATCTGCCTGGAGGGAGCTTCATAATTTCAGAACTGGCTCCTCTTCATTCAAATTTCAACCCAGAATATACCTTGTCACAAAGAATTTCTGCCTTAAACTCTTTCCAAAGGTTCAGCTATCACTATAACATAGCACCACCCATAATTTACATTGAGATTATCTCATTTTCTTATTGTCTGTTTCCCATACTAGAATTTAAACTCTGAGACAGAGACTTTGTTACTTTTCTGTTATATCTTTAGTCCCTTGAGTAGTGGCTACCACTTGGCAGGCAGCCAATAAATGTGACTTGGATTTGGCAACCTTTGTAGTTCCTGTATTCACTTTTCATTACTGTAATGAAATACTAAAGGTAGACTAATTTTGCTTTTAAAAAGAAGCTTATTTAGTCCAGTTCTGGATGCTGAAAAACTAGTGAGTATGGCACAGACTCCGGTAAGGCTTCTATGAGCTGAGCCATGAGGTGTTAAATTGGAAATGGTGAAAGTTTGTGGTTGTGGTAGGGATGACAGGATGACATGATTGAACAGGAAGTCAGGGAGATACTTAGGGAACAAGGTCAGGCTTCTTTAACCACTTGCTCTTTGAAACGCTCTCTTCAGTTGGTCAATACTTCCTTCCGAGGGCAACCTCTCCCCTCAAGGACTTAATGAAAGGCCCTAGGCCCTGACTCTTAAGGACTTCGTCACTTCCTTGAGATCAAGCTTCTAGCAGATGAACTTCTAGGAGACCAAACTGTAGCAGTTTTCTAGTCCAGAGAAAGGAGCCCGGGCTGCCATTTTCTTCTTTGTCTAGGTTTGTTTTTACTTCTTCATCAACCACACAGTAACAGAGGACGCCCAGGACTAGAAAGATAACAGAAAGAATACTTCTTTCAGAAGCCTAACAGCCACATGGCTGTGTAAGGTGATGACTGTTATCTAAATGCCTCTGAGTGAACAGAATGCCTGCAGGCTTCTGGAGGGAAAGGGGCGGTCTTAGGTGGCCCCGCCCCTGGAAGCCAAAGGTTGCACCCAGGGCCAGATTGGAAGCGGCTTCCCCTGCGGGTCAGTAGTCATGGGGGAGGCTCTGGATCACTTCTTCGTTCTTGTAGGGCTGCTGGTGCTCCTGACCTTCCTGGTGAAGTGCGTAAGATTCTCCAAATGTATTCTTCTGAGCTTCTGGAGAGCTGTACCCCCCTCTTTCTTGCCATCCATGGGACAGTGGGCAGGTAAGGGTGACTTTCCAATCTTGCTCTGTTAATTTTGTTGCTCTTGCCTGTTCTTAGAGCTTACAGGTATATTACAGATTTTCTGTTCGACAGCCAAGATGTGATTCCTTTGGGAGTTGAACTTTAAATTAAATTACATTCATCTAGGGGAATAAAGAGAATGAGTGCAATTCAAATTGCGTGAAAACAAGATGTGACCCTCAGGAGACTGAGGAAAAAGGCTTTTCAACTTTTGTTCATCTCTTTTCAACTTCACTAGCTAGCTGTTCTTCTCTTTGGAGATTTCTAGTGACATAAATCATAAGGCAGAAATATATATATATATATATATTTTTTTTTTTTTTTTTGAGACAGGGTCTTGCTTCATAGTTCAGGCTGGCCCTGAGCTCACTATGCAGCCCAGGCAAGCTGCCACGAACTCAGCAATCCTCCTGTCTCTGCCTCCCAAACGCTGGGATTACAGGCGTGAGCCACCTCGCCCGGCAAGGCAGAAATGTTTTTGTGGAGCCATGTTTTCGAGATGATTTGATACAGAATCTGGATATGGTCTACAGTAATTAAATGCCACCTTTCAATGGGATTCATGTACTAGAACCACTGTGCAGAATTTTATCCCTATGTCTGGGGTTAAAGTAAAAGTTTCATGTTGCCTTGAAGGAAAAGCTAAGTTCTTTGCCGGACTTTATATTTAAAAATAAGACACTAAAATCAGTCAATCAATCAATAATTTTTTAAAAAGGAACAAGACATGGAGAGAGAGGGAGGGATGAGAAAAGAATTAAGATGAGTTCTGTACATGCACAAACTCCCTCATGATAAATGGAATCATTATGCACTGCAAACATGTACTAATGAAAATAATTTTAAAGTAACAAAATATCACCTAGGCAAAAACATAAGGCACTAAGTATGAATTTCAGATGAACAAGTAGTAATATTTTTTAGTACATTACAATGTGTGTACATCATGCTAAAATTTATTTGTTGTTTACGTGAAATTCAAATTAGCTGAGCATCCTGTATCCTCATTTGTTAAATCTGGTAACCTCAGAAACTTAGCCTTGGAAAGTGTGTTTTGTTTTATTTTGTTTTTTTTTAATTGAGTTCTTTATTGGTATAATTTGTATACATCTCACAATCACACATAACACTGGGGAATTTGTACCAATATATGACACAAGTCAATTCTCATTTTTACCCATATCCCTAACCCACCCACACCTCCCTACACCCTATATACATGCTCTTTTATTTTCTTTCAGAATCATATTTATTCCTTCCCCTTGTTTTGTTTTTTAAGACAGGGTCTCACTTTATAGTTCAGGCTGTCCCTGAGCTCACTATGTAGCCCAGGCAAACCTTGAACCCAGCAATCCTCCTGCCTCTGCCCCTCAAGTGCTGGGATAACAGGCGTGAGCCACCACACACAGCACTGTGGTATGTGGTACTGATTGCTGGTGGCTTGAGTCACCACACTCGATATTGTTCTATGTGGTTACCAGGGAATGAACCAGGGAACTTGTGCTTGCTAGGCAGGCGCTGGAACCACTAAGCTATATCTCTGGCCCCTTGGAAAGTTTTTAAATGATCATATGAGAAATTATTTATAATGGCAGTGGATTTATAATGGATGCTTTTTACATTTGGAGTATGTGTGCATGTTTATGCATGTGTGTGTGTGTGTGTGTATACATCTTGCTTGCTCCCATAGTATATTTCTCCAATGAACTTGCTAAATGGCTTGAGCCTGAGTGTTGTGGACCTCCGTGCTCTGCTACATGGATTTGAAGGCCTGGTGCTGAGCAGACTTGGAATCTGCATAGTCATTGTCCACTAACCCAGGAATCACTCCTCTGAGGGCACACATTCCAAAAAAGTTAGATGGGGCCAGAGACAAGCCATTTGCGGACCCAAAGTGAAAAACATAATATTAACCTGTTTTTATGAGTCAAGACTGAATAGTCATCATTGGCAAGACTACAATGTCTTTGGACACAGGCACACATTAGAGAGATCACACATCTTAAGTGGGGGACAAGAAAGAAATATAATTAGTAGAAACTGAATCTTTAAACTCCCTGCACTCTATCCTTGATTTTCTAATTATTTTAATTGGTATATTTTCATAGACTTGAGGCCCCCAAAATTAGAAACCCTGAGCTCAGATCTTTCTGTTATTATGTTAGCAGTGAGGTGTTAATGAAGTTCAGTGATCTCTCTCTGCTTCTCTGTGTATCAACTAAGAATAATGCTGGTCCCTGCATCATAAACTTGGTTGGAGCCTTAACTGGAAAAACACATCTAATCCAATTAAAATAGCAGGTGGCATAAAGTAAGCATTAGTTAGGTATTAGTCATAAGTATTATAACCTGAATTATACTCTCTCCCATGTACTGGGTGATCTTGAAGATTCCCCATGTTACCAAATTATTTGTCTTGGAGGCTTTTTTCCAGGTTCTTGGTGTCCTGAGCAAAGAATTGGACAAGATACACAGAGAAGGTAGCAAAAGTGTACGTTTGTTGTAGGCATAAAAGAAGTATATGCTACAAGGTAAGAGAGGGATGCTGGGAAAATTAACAGTACTTGTGAGGATAAGAGAAAAGGGTCTTTGGTAACCAAAATTCCTGGATTAGCTTTCTCATTATTTGAATAAGGCATTGGGCTAGCAGTAGTATCAAAAGCTCACAGACCTGGCACTGGCTTTAAACTCTCTTAGTAAAAGACTGCTTAGCTTCCCACCAGTTGTAAATGAAAACTTGTAAATAGGTCTTTCTTACAGCTTCATGTACAGCACTCAGGAGCTATAGAGTCGTTTTGCATGTTCTGTGTATGCTCTTTGGGTTTGTTTTTTTTTTTTACCTTTTACATTCTTCCCAGTTAATTGTCCAGCTTGCCTCAGCCCTAAGCTCCTACCTCACCCCTGCTGGAGGAGGTAAGACTCAAGAAAAGTCTAGCATAGTCTCTTTACCTATGAAAATAAATAGTGTGCATACATCCATGCAAAAGGGTCTTATAGGAAGAGCTAAAATCAGGAGTAAATTGTTGAGTAAAAGGAGCTTTTACTAGTGCACTGCTTCAGACTGTATGTATCTTGGTCTGTACCTATTCTCAAGTAAGGTGATGTGTTCTTTGTTCATATTTAATTACTAACGCAAGGGTCAGTTACTGGTGTGTATGTGTGTGAGTGCGTATATGTGTGTATGTTCTGAGTTACAGTGTTGTGCACAGGAACGTTTATCCTAGAATACCACCAGTAAACATGCACACTATGTTAGAGAGCAAAGCTCTAGCAGACCAGTTGGGGTGTTGTATGCCAAAGGAGAGTTCTACCGAGTACAGACTTTGCAGGACTCTGCACTCCCTTTGTGAGTTTTGGTGTCCTCTTTGCTAGAGCCTCTGTCTTCCGCAAGGTATCCTGTGGGGTGGGGGGTGGAAGGAAGCCAGAACTTGGCCTCTAAAAAGAACCTTGAAATATTCTTTGGATGAACACTGGGCTTGTAGGGAGAACGATAACAGTGCACAATGCCTGCCCTTGGTGAGTTATGGCTCACACTGTCTAAATCCCGAGCAGTCAGGATAAAATGTTACTTGGCTGAGATTCTTTGTTGCCCTTTATAGTATGTTTTCTACTTAGGAGTCTTAGGAGTCCCTCAAAACGGAAAGAAAACCAAACAACAATGACCAGTTTGTTCTGAATATTTAAGGATAAGCAATCAAGGACTGGGAACTTTGAAACTGAGCAGGGTGATGCTGTTTTGCAATATTGAGTGTCCTGAGCTTGTAAGAAAATGTATAGCCCGTGAGAAAG
Source organism: Thryonomys swinderianus (assembly GCA_004025085.1). Taxonomy (NCBI): domain Eukaryota; kingdom Metazoa; phylum Chordata; class Mammalia; order Rodentia; family Thryonomyidae; genus Thryonomys; species Thryonomys swinderianus. Next base: position 12,903 of record PVIC010046219.1, read on the forward strand.
AGAAATTAAATTCAATTGAAACTATTCCTGCCTTTTGCAGTTATCACTGGAGCAGGTGATGGGATTGGAAAAGCATATTCATTTGAGGTAAGTTATTGGGGGTTTTTGTTTAGTTTTTGAGCTGGTGTCTCACTATGTCACCCGGGCTGACCTTGAGTGTCTCGGCTCAGATGACCAGTGCCTCAGCCTCCTGCATAGCATCCTGGCATCATACCTGCGCCGAAGTATCTTCTCGGTGAGTTTCTCCCTTGTATCCAACACAGCATAGTCGTGCAGCACTCACTCCAAACACTAAGTCTCTGAATACAAAAATGATAGGCTTTATTCAAGAAAGAAAACATCTTCTATTCCTATAAAAGGCTAAGAAGTCATGATCCATCTCTTGAACCTTCTTTAAAAAATACAGTGATATTCAAAGGTGTTGATAACCTCCACCTTGGGTCTCCTTTAGGAATTCAGAGTACTGTTATTTTTCTAGCACAATCGGATCACAGTGCTTTCTCCATTCTGTGATGTCTGGATTTCGCCCTTCCTTCCTGAAGGACACTTTGTCTGGATACAGGATTCACAGCAGACATTCTTTACCTTTGAGCCCTCACAGAATCCTGTGCTATTTCCTCCGGGCCTCGGTGATTTCTGATGAGAAATCTGATGCTGTGGGTATTGCTCTTCACTCATAAAGTTTGGTTCTTGCTTTTATGATTTTTTTCTTTGTCTTTGGTGTGTGCGCGCATGTGTGTGTGTGTGTGTGTGTGTGCGCGTGCGCATGTGTGATATGTAGCCCAGGCTAGCTTCAAAGTAACAGTAATCCCATCTCAGCCTCCAAGAGACAGTACTACACGTGTACTTTTCTTTGTCTCTAGTTGCCAGAAGTTTAATCTGATGCTTCTTGGCACGGACTTCTTTGGCTTCATTCTGATCACTGACTGACCCTGTTGAATCTATAAGTTTATTACCCTGGATGATGCAGGCACAGTCTAGAACAGTGTGTATGTTAAGCCATGAACTGCAAGTGTACACCAGGTAGCAAGTAGCAAGCAGTTACACTTACTGACAATCATAGGAAGTTGTGCTGAGGATAAGTCCACGCTGACAAAACATGGCACAAATAGAAAAATGGTGCCAGGATGACAGAAAAGAAAAAACCCTGCACGCAGCTCACAACACACAGAAATAGCAACAGCAACAGCCCCTGATAAGTCAGGCTTTTGGAATTTGAAGAAGTATGCCCTCCAGCTGAGGTGCCTCCCTCCAAATCTCTAGATGTGATCAACAGGAATGACTGACAGGGTGCTAAGTCACCTTAGGAGCTCTCGACATACATGCCTGTCCCAGAATTCACTCTGACCTTAATTACATATATGATATGTGGCATATTCAGTATTTATGAACCCTTAATGAGGTGAGAGTACAGAAAAAGGGAC
>PVIC010046220.1:0-14339 GCA_004025085.1 Thryonomys swinderianus
ATTTCTGAATAATATCCAATAATACCCAAATCCAGTGAAACACCATTTTGTATCTATCAGAACCTCGGTGTAAAACTTCACACGGTTGAAAAATTATAGGTTATTCTAAGACTAATCTATTTCTAGCTGAAATTTGTGCTTATACATGTGCAACAATTTAACTGCTAAATGCCCCCCTGCATACTCTCAAGAATCTCTTACCTGGTTTTACAAGAACACACACAGTACTCCTCAGATAATCATTTATGAAGTAAAACCTTAATTATCAGTAGCAACAAAAATCTACAAATATAGTATCGATCAGTAGTGAAAAGTTAAAGTGGCTATTGTCATTTGAATCAATGCCAAATTGTAAAATATATCTTCAACATATATATATGAATATTATGAATCTATAAAGAGTTATAGAGCAGTAAATCCTAAATGCTGGAAAGATGTTGAACATGTAAAGGAACAGAAGGACTTTCAAGTAGGATAGAATTTTTCATATTTCTACCTAGGTTATGAGTCTATCACTATATATATTTATTTATATAAGTGATATATTTATATAAAATGATATTTATATCACTGTATTAATTTATAAATATAAATAAATACTATATATATATTTTTTTTTTTTTGAGACAGGGTCTTGGTTTGTAGTTCAGGCTGGCCCTAGCTCACTATGTAACCCAGTCAAGCCTTGAACTGAGCAATCCTCCTGCCTGTGCCTCAGGCGTGCTGGGATTACAAGTGTAAGCCACCATGCCCAGCACTGTGGTATGTGGTACGGATTGCTGGTGGGCATGAGTCACCATGCCTGGCATTGTTGTATGTGGTTACTGGGGATTGATCCAGGGACCTTGCACTTCCTAGGCAGGCACTGGTACCACTGAGCTAAATTTCCAACCCTATATATATTCTTTTTGTTTGTGGGATACTTAAATCTTTAAAAACTGATGAAGAGAATTCACCAAAGATTGTTCTGCACCTGAATTTTATTTAAATGCAAAAATGAAATTTCACTATGATTAAAAAGTTTACACATCATAAAATAACAGAAATGTACTTGTCTTAGTAAAGGATATAAATTACAGAACTATGTACTCACTTGTTAATAGTAAAAATAATATTATTTAAGCCGGGTGTGGTGGCTCACACCTGTAATCCCAACACTCAGGAGGCAGAGACAGGAGGATTGCTGAGTTCAAAGCTTGCCTGGGCTACATTGTGAGCTCAGAGCCAGCCTGAACTACAAAGCGAGACCCTGTCTCAAAAAAAGAATATTATTTAACTATTATAAAACTTAATGAGACAATCAATTAGAATTTTAGTGGAACTATAAAGGGAACTGGATAAAATGATCTTAAACTACATGTGGAAGGTTATATAAGCAGGAGCATAAAAAGTAGTTGATAAACAGGATTGCTATAATACAACAAACACAAAACCAAATGCTAGATGTTTTTAAAGTATCTCAGACATCAGACATTTAACCAGGAGTCTCTGAAAATTCTTAATAAAAATATAAATCTATTAGCTAAAACAGAATAGGTAAGTGTTCCATAACATAAAAATGTAAGCTTTGTATGTCTAAATATCAAGTTACCCAAGAATTTGTAAGGCAGTATGAGTTAATTAAGATAAAGTCACCTTACATTGTTTATCATACAGTCACTGAAATAGTACATGCTACCTCCATGTGACTTATTTGTTATAGTTAGATAAATCCTTTCAACCGTAATGAGATCCTTTCTTTAAGTCCTGGGGAAATAGTACTAAACCGCGTTTAGTAAGAAATACCTGTCCTCGTGCTGCTTACATGAGACTAAGAAAAATGAAGAAATAGCAAGTAAATACATAACTCAGAAAGAAAGAACATATAAAGTTAAATGAATGAGATACTGTCAGGGCTAAGTGCAGTGGAGATTAACGGGAGTGGTTCTACAGGACACATGTTGCCATGTAAGTGCCCGGCCTTAGAAAGCACCCCAGCAAAGCGCTCCACGCGCAGTGGCGAGTGACAAAAGAAAGAAGAAATGTCAGCCTTGAGTGGGATTATGAGTAACAAGGGAAAACCAAGCTCAAGGCTTTGAGTTGGGGATGTACTTAGTTCGGTGAAAGAATAACACCGAAGCCGGTGAGCGCGGGGCATCGCGGTGGACGGAGGAGAGGGTAGATCAGGCCACGGAGGGGAAGGGGCGCGCGGAAGCCGCGGGAGCTCTGCCCGAGCCGAACGAGTTTGGAAGGTAAGAGCGCCAGGTGTGCCGTAAGGTTTTGATGAGTTTCTTTGCCTGTCTTTAGGCAACAGTGTGTTGACAACGTCAGAGTTGGGAGAACGGCCTTAGGGTAAATCTAAGTGTAAAGGAGTGGTGGTTTTATTTAAGGCGGCAGTGGACGGGAAGACTGCCAGATGTCACCAGGAGCAGAAGTAGAACGGATAATAAGATGGGCCGCTACCGTTGGCGTCAGTGCCGCAGTGCAGGGACAGCGGGCAGGAGCGAAGTCCACACCGGACTCAGTGTGAATGGAGGCGAGGGGCAGAATGAGGTGGGGTGTCACGAACGAGGCCTGGTGTGAAAGAGACGGGAGGGAGCGCACTGGCCATCCGTGGCGCGGTGTAGGCGCTGAGCGCAGGCGGGAGAAAGGGCAAGAAGAAAGTCCCTGGGAAGCAGCTGATGAGCGCTGGGAACGGCGTAAGCTCACGGGGCTTCGCACTGCTGTGTGTTCTCCCAGCACGAAAGAAAACGAGGCCATGGCCGTGCGCACACGGAGGGAGAGGGGAGGGTGGGAGCGAAGCTCCACTTTAGCTGACAGGATCGATGAAAATGAAGCTTCAAGAATACAGTTGGGCCGGAGATTTAGCTTAGTGGTTCCAGCGCCTACGTAGCAAGCGCAAGGTCCCTGGTTCGATCCCCGGTAAGCACAGAGAACACCAGGCGTGTGTGGCTCACGCCCACCGGCCATCGGTACCGCGTACTACAAATGCCGGCCTCGGTGACGCAAGCCTGTAATCCTGTAACCAGGAGACAGAGGCGGGAGGATTGCTCAGTTCAAAGCTTGCCTGTTCCATAGTGAGCTACAAAGGGAGACCCTGTCAAAAAGAAGAAGAAGAACAAAACGACTGGGGTCTATGAGAAGGAAGGTGTGCAGGAAGGGCAGCGTGGCTGCTTCTCTAACTGCATTCAGTGTGAGCCTCGAAGATGTGCGGCCTGAGGGCACGTGGACTTTCTGCCCAAATTTTACCTTAACAGTGGCAGTTACAGTGTGAGGCTCATAGGATTGGGAAGGAATATGGAAGACAACAGCAGAAATTGTCACAAAGTTTAGTTTAAAAAAAAATCTATGTTGACATTCAGGAAAATTTTCAATTGAGTAATTTTTGGAAACAGTTTTCAAGAGTTATTTTGTACAGTATGTAGTTGTGATACTAGATGTTAAATTACTCCACCAAAAGTTTATGATTTATTGTTACTCTGCATAGATTTATTTTTTATCGTTTTTCTAAAGCATATAGAAATCAAGGCACTGATATCACTAGGGGGATGTTATTTCATCATTCATGAGGATAAATTAATTTTATAGCAACTTAAAATGAAACCTTTCAAATTTGTGTGTGTGGGGGCATTGAAGCGGGGGGAGACTTTGCCAAAATATATTTACATTTCTTGGAAAGAAAGACTCGGTAAATATTTTAATGCTAAGTTTATTGAGACATCACGAGATTAATACAGTTACCTTTTCTAAAATTTCAGGAGGTATTCAAGGTGGCGACCATTAGTTTGCAGACTTGTATTAGTACAGCAGCCTGCTGTTCGGGTAGCTTTGGTCACTGAGATGGCTGCACGTGCGTTTGCACTTTCTTCTCTAAGGGCCCCGAGTGTACTGGACTTTCTGTGATATACAATATTCTCTAGGGTCCTCCATATCAGAATAACACTGTCTGTTGAAAAGGAAAAAAAAAAAAACCTCACATTTTTTTCTCTGAAGTGTATATATATTTTGGTGGACTCTCTATACATGCATTTATGACAGGTTAATATATGTAATGTTGATTCTTAAACCGTATATAGACAAGTTTCTTACAAATGTGTTCTCTTAAAATACCCACACCCATTGTTGTCTACTTATATTTTCTTTTCTAATATGTTCATTTTCTATGTTTTATGTCTTTTTTAAAAAAAGAATCTTTATTTTTGTGTTTTATATATGCACATCGCGATCACAGAATATTGAGAATTTGTACCAGCATATGACATAATTTAATTCTCATTTTTTCCATTTCCCCCCCACCCTACAACCCCCACCCCTGTACACGTTGACCTTCCCCATTTTCCTTTGAATATTTTTCTATAGGTTTCAAAAGCAAAACATTAGCCCTGATTCAACATTTGGGTTTGGCTGATTAAATTAAGATGCAGAGTCTCTGTTTTTAGACAATTTCAATATGATGTAACTTTGCTATGCCATAAATGTAACATATTTCGATAAGCATAGTTAAAATGTTTCTGTAGAAAGTGCATTTATATTAAATTCTTATTTACTTTTCAAATTACCTCTAAAATGGCCTTAAAATGTTAACATTTCATAAGGAGGAGGAACCTAAGTTGATTGTGCTCTGGTTTTGATTCCTGTGGGTAAGATGTTAAAAATGGACTAATTGCTGCCTATGTGTACTGTTTTCTTTGAAGACAGTCATGAGGGTCAGGGTTTTATGTCAGTAGCACTGAGTTTGCCTTGCAAACGCAGGGTCCTGAGTTCAAGCCTTGTTACCAAAAAAAAAAAAAGTCCTGAAATAGAGTCCATGTTCACAGTTCTGGAAAGTGCCGTAGTCATGAAATCTGACAATTCACCCTAGCTTTTCCCAAACCTATATGATATCAAAGTTACTACCTACTATGTTTTTGTAGACATCTATGAACATTTCATTAGACAGATACTTCTTAAAGCACATTTAGACAACAGAGCTCGGTGTATGCATTTATAGGGCTTTAGAAGGCTATTTATTCACAGGAGAGATCGGGACTAATTGGAAGTCCTGATCAGACGCTTCCTTCTTGCTGTCACTCTTCTGATAATTTCGCGTTCCCTGTGATATGACTCGGTCACGCTGGAATCAAAGGCAGAAGGAACTGTCGGCAGCACTCACCCTGTATTCACTTAAAATTTGACATTTGGTTCACTGTGAGTTTATTTACATACATTTTTATTTTTAAAATATCTGTTCGTTATTGCAGATATTTTTCTGCCTTATACTTTGTGCCCCTGTGTCCCTTCCCTTGAGCATGCTGATCACTCTCACAAGGTGATGTGAATCCCTCATCGGAACCAACCAAGGCGTCTCACGTTCCCAGTGGTTAGGGGTTGACCAGAAACCTCCCCTCTTCTAGCTCCTCTTTTCATGTGCAGAGACAGAAGAGGTGCCTTCCAGCCTTTCAGTTTCCATTTCTGGAAATAATAAGGTGGTTTTCCAATAATTCAATCAACTTATAAACACTGTGTAGTCTATTAAATGCATTTTAATGTCTGAAAGTCTAAGTCATAATCAAAACAAATCTTCCCTTAACGAGTCCCCATGTTTGTGGGGATAAATACTGAGCTGAGAGTACATCTCCTGGTTCCCCTGATGAAAGTGCACATTCACTAATGCAGTGAACTATAATACAGCACTTCCCAAGGTAAGTTTTAGAAAGGAGATGTTAAGTAATAATAAAATTAGACACAAATTTTAAGGAAATCAAAGAGATTTTTTTTAATCACAGGACTTTTAAAACCATTCAATAGGTTAATGTTATTAGAGAGCATTAAAAGTAACCTTCTGAATGAAGTGTTTCTAAACATTTCTGATTATAGAGTCTCTGTACAGATGTCTACATAGATCCGAACTTTTGCCTACCTTAACTGCCACAGCACAAGTGTTTTATAGATAATCTTTGGAAAGTGTGTCTCCAGCAGATTAGTGAAGCTTGGATTTTTCCTGTATAAAGAGTTTTATGGGTAATAACGTAGTTTAATGTTGAATTATACCACTTTGCTTTTCAACATGCTTCCGCAAGCTAGGGCCCAGTTAGAACACTCGTTTGGGTGTAGAAGCATTAATATTACTCTTTCCAAATGGCAGTTTTAAAAAATCTTTATTGGTACATTGTATATACATATCATATCATGATCACCCTTGATATCGGTAATTTGTACCAGTATATGACACAATTTAATTCTTATTTTTTTCCTGTTCCTCTACCCACCCCACAACCCACCACCCACTAAAGACATAAGCTTTGTTCCCTTTTTTCTTACCATCACTTTTTCTTTACCCCTCATCACTCACACCTCCACATTACCCTTTGAATATTTTCTTTGACAATAACCATCATACATTCTAGAACTCATTAACATCTTCAGTTTCTCATTCCAGAGAACAGATACAATATTTACACATCTGTGACCTATTTATTTCACTTATGAGTATGTCCTGAAGGTACATCCATTTGAGTATAAATGACTCAAACTTATTCTTTAAGTCAGAGTAATACTCCGTTTTATATAAAAACCACAGCTTCTTTATCATCTCCAGTTGATGGTCATTTGAGTTGTTTCCAACACTGAGCTATTACAACTGAGCTGCTCTGAACGTGGGTGCACATATGTCATTATGATATGATTCTTTTATTTCTTTTGTGTATATTCCTAGCAGGGCAACAGCAGGGTCGAATGGGACCTGTAATACTAGTGGGTTTTTTAAGGAATCTTCACCCTGACTTCCACAGAGGTGGTGCCAGTCTACATTCCCCCCAGCAGTGGAGAAGGGCTCCTTGTTTCTGCACAGTCTCACCAGATGGTTGCTGGCTAGTTCTGGGATAGCAGCCATTCTCTGTGGAGTGAGATGAAATCTCAGTGTTGTTTTCATCTGCATCTCTCAAATGTTACCAGCGACGTTGAACATTTCTTCCCACGCTTCTTGGTGGCTTTTACTTCTCCCTCTGAAAAGTGTCTATTTATTTCAGCTGCCCATTATTGAATTGGGTCTTTAAATCTGCAGGACTGATTAGGCTCTGTATGTATTCTAGAGAGTAGGCTCTGTCTGAGAGACAGCTGGTAAAGACTTCCCCAGTTGGTTGCTTGTCTTTTCACTCTGGTGATGGTCTCCTTTTCTGTGCAGAAGCCTTTTAATAAAAAGAGGTCTCATTTCTTGATTTCTTCTGTCAGATCTTGTGTACTGAGGTCTTGTTCATAAATCATAAGGCATTAATACTACTCAATTACTTTTTTCAAATACCAATTTTAAAGAATAGATTTTATTGTTCTGATCAGCATGTTTACTTTTTCACTGTTGAATGTTTTTTTTTTTTTTGAAACAGGGTCTCGCTTTGTAGTTCAGGCTGGCTCTGAGCTCACTATGCAGCCCAGGCAAGCCTCGAACTCAGCAATCCTCCTGCCTCTGCCTCCCGAGTGCTGGGATGACAGGCGTGAGCCACCACACCCGGCTACTGTTGAATGTTTTTATAACCCTGGGGCAATTGTTATCCACTTAATGATACATTTTCTCCCAATTAGTCACGTTTGTCACAGAACTATGATTCTCCCTGTTGGCTCTGGTCCTTCTGACATGTGTACTTCAAAATAAATTTTGAAATTGAGATCTCCTTCTTTGTTACACCTTTGTTCTTGCCCATATGCAATGCACCTCTTTTCATCTGACCATTCGTTGGGCCCAGAAAACTCTTATTTTGCATCATTCCCTTATGCAGAGATGTTAAGAAAAATGATTTCTTACTGAGTTACTAATTAAAAAATAATGTGGACTTACCTGGAGGACACACTAATAAATGAAATAAATAGATCACAGATAGGCAAATACTAGATCTTGTCTTTGATATGAGCACCTGTAGATGCAAATGAGCTCTAGAAAGTAAGACAAATTTATAGAATGGGAAATTTCCAAAGGAAATTTGGTGTGGGGATGTCATGAGGGGAAGGAATAAATATGATTCTGAAAGAAAATAAAAGAGCAGGTATCTAGGGGGTGGGGAGGGGTGGGTGGGGGTAAAATGAAACATGTAAAAATAATTTAGTAAAGTGAAAAAATAAACATGTTGATCAGAACAATAAAATCTATTCTTAAGGGCCGGAGGGTTAGCTCAGTGGTTCCGGCGCCTGCCTCGCAAGCGCAAGGTCCTGGCTTCGATCCCGGTAACCACATACAATGCTGGACGTGCTGACTCACGCCCACCAGCCATCAACACCACACACCACAGTGCCGGGCGTGGTGGCTCACGCCTGTCATCCCAGCACTCGGGAGGCAGAGGCAGGAGGATTGCTGAGTTCAAAGCTTGCCTGGGCTACATAGTGAGCTCAGAGCCAGCCTGAACTACAAAGCGAGACCCTGTCTAAAAAACAAAAAAATCTATTCTTAAAAATTGCTATTTGAAAAAAAACACTTGAGTAATATTAATGCTTTATGATTTATGGGATATGGGTAAAAATGAGAATTAACTCGTGTCATATATTAGTACAAATTCCCCAACGTTATGTGTGATTGTGAGATGTCTATAAAATGTACCAATTAAAAAAAATAATGTGGACTTGGTTGAAATGTACTATGGACCCTCAACCTGGTATTTCTGAAAATACATGGAACTTTAGGATAAGAGGTGACAACAGTGCTTCCAATGTAGAAAGGGTAGAACGTTGTCCATAATTCAAAATCTTGGCTCTAACTCCCACTCTGTGTGTTTTGTTTTAGCTATGGACACTGTGATAATATTTCAGGGTATGTAATGATATACTTTTATTACTCGTTAGACAAACACCTCATTTTCCTAAATTATTTTGTAGACGTAAACACTCTGTCTAGTTCATTCATTCAACCACGTCCTTGGTCGCTGTTCCAACGAGGAAGACATATTCTCACCCTTAGCGGCATCGCCAGCAGCGTTGTGTTAGGAGTTCGGGCTCTTCAAAGTGAAATAGGTAATTGCTGTTTATAAAATATGATGACAGCGCAGAGTCCGTAGCAGCCGAACAGAGCCCAGCGTTTGCCACGAGGCTCGAGGAGGCGCGACGCGGCTCGTCCCCCGCGAGCTCCCTCGGCTGCCTGGTGCACACCTGTTTCAGAGCGCGCCGCAGCCTGGAGCTGCTCCCCATTAATAGAAACTCCTTGACCCTGCTCCCGCCGGTGCCGCTGAATGACACTGTGCTGCTCAGCGCGGCCCCTCCGCCCAGGGTCTGCCTTCAGTGGGGACTGGGCACCTTCGAAGCCCTGGGAGGGCCGCGCCCGGGATGGAAGCCGTTCTCCCGGCGGCGGGGCTGGCGGCGGGCGGTCACTCAGCGCCTCCCAGCAGGACGGACGAGCGAGGGGCCTCGGCCGCCCCCGCAGTCCCGGGCGCTCCCCTGGCGGGCCTTCCCTCCTCCCTGGCCACCCGCGCGAGCGCAGCGTGCCGTGGATAGCAGCGATCGTCTCTGTCAACGACGGGGTCCGAATGCGGGGTTTGGAAAAGATCCCACGTCACACCAAGTATACTTTGGCTATTTTGATGCCGTGTGTTATTGGGAGATTAAACGCACACCGTCCTCCGCACTACATTCACCGTTGTGGTTCAGGCGTGAGCGGAAATTCCTGCTCACAGGACTGCTCAGCTGCACCGAGCGCGGTCTCTTTCCCGACTCCCGTCCTCACCGGCTCTGGCCCGCCAGGCCTGCCTGGCCTGCGCCCTCAAAGGCCGAGCGTTCAGGGGATGCATCTGCCCTCGGAGCCGAGGGATCTGCACAGCGCTCCTCCGGTGCCTAGACCAATTATTCTTGCCTTGACCGTTAAGGGAAAATGCTACAGAGTTAGTGACATAGACGGTAGACTCACACGCACACGTGCACACGCACACACACCACCCCACACCACACAGCAGAACTTTAGGTACACAGACATACGACGTAAAATCTCCTTGACTTAAACGTGTGAAAATGAAAAACTAAGGATCACTCACACATACTGTATCAAAACAAATGTGATTATGTGAATGTACATGTATATATTCACACGGTTATTGGTGATGTGTTTCGACTGGTTCTATAGAGAGCAAACTATTGATAAAAAGCCCTGCAATGATTTATCACTAGCTTGTAATGTGACGTTTGCATATTGTGTGCGGTAAAATGGGATGTTACCGTCTGGTGAGAAAAAGGAATGTGTGTAGCAAAGTAGACGTGGTGAGCTGATTCCAGGGAATTTGAACTCTATGAGTCAGCTGGTTTCATTTATGTTTTATTTTCGACAGTGAACCAAAATCATGGTATTTTCTCAGTGGAGTAAGTGCCAAAACTTATATTTTAGCTTCAAAATATATTTTGGTGAGAAGCTGTGCCTTACTAGATGATGGGCGAAGTGAGCCCAGTGGGCACTCTAAATGGGACAGAGTGTAATCGGTACTGTTCTTGTGACTCTGGTTTCTATATGGAGACTTTCTCTAAATTTTCTACTCTCTGATCGCTATCAGAAAAAAAATGAGTCTGTGGCTGTACGAATTATTTACAGAGACCTTAGTCAATGGACAGAAGCTAAATAGACTACATTATTTAATTACAAAATGTTTGAATGCTATTGGTTGATAAAAATCCATCTTCACTAAAAATTGGCAAAAGTCCTTTTAAATGCAAATAAATTGTCCAATTTCTAAAGGCGGCATCCATCTTTGTGTTATACAAGGAAATTTAATAATGTAAATAAAATGGTGTTCCCACTATCTTTCTTTAAGAACTTGTCTGGGGCTTATGAAATTATGTTTTCCCCGGGGTTTAATTGGATTTTATGAAATTCAGCATCTGGATGAACAACTTGCTTCTGAAAGCTGATACCCAAACAGAGCGCTTTCTTCCCGGAACGGTGTCCTAACCCCAGTCACACGCCTGCTAATTTGGCCTTTCTCCTGATCTCCCGAGAACTTGCTGAACAGAAGTGAAAGTATGCACATGTTGCTGGCTCACACTCCGCAGACTCCCCTCTCTCCCTGAGAGCGTCTGGTGTGCAAAGCTGAGCTGGAACAAAGATACACTAATTATTCCCCATTAATTTGTCTGCTCGAACGGCCCTAAACACCAGAGTGATTCATTAGCACGAGGCAGCCGGGGCAGGATGTCGCACCCTGCTCCGCGCTAAGTGTCGGTAGGTTGTGCTCAAGTGTTGACAACAGCATCTCTTTAATTTTCCCCAAGAAGAAAAGTTTAGTCAGTACAATTAATTTGAGCTTGGCTGGCTTGCAGGAATAAATGTAACATGTGGAATTGTGCAATGATGTTAGTGCTACAGAAGCATTTTTTTTTTTTTGCCTCCTTAGGGTACAGTAAAACTTTTTTGGCAACTGAGTTATTGAAGAGTGTATTTTTATGATTGTTTCAATTTGGCTTAATGACTTGTGCGTTTTGCAGCAAAAACGTGGATGATAAAGTAGTTAGAAATTATTATTGATAATGGGCTGGGATGGGTACAGATGAACGCATAGGTAGGCGTGGCAGGCAGACGAATAACATCAGGTTTAATTTCTTTCTGAGGAAATGTAACTCGCCGGCATGGATTGAAGTGCGTATCAGTGTTATCAAGAATAACGAGATCATTTAGCTCCTCAAAGAAATGAATCCATTTCTTCAAAAATATATCATCAAAGTGTTGCTTAGGTGGCACGATTTGTTGAAGCTGCTTTTGATGAGACTTTTAAAGCCTATGAAAAACACTTTGTAAGGAACGGTCTTCCGACTACTCATATGCAAATATCCTATTAGACTAATAATTATGTTTCATTATGTCCCTTTCTGTTTCCTAATTTTGTCACAGCCTTTTCTTAAAAAAATTAATTCCATTTAAAACAATTAGGTGTTGTTTAGAGGAACAAAATAAATCAAAATTAGAGCTGCTAACACTACTTCCTCTGTTTTAAGATTGAACTACAAACATGACTCCGGAGCAGAAACACAATACTATATAATTAGGCACTAGTGTATTCCATTTGTTACATTATATTTCCCTGTTACTGAAATTTCGAATTAATTCATTTCGCTAGGAGCATGCTGTTTTGAAACACCAGGAAGATGTAAAAAGCTCGCGAGCGCCAAGTCACCGGGACTAGAGGTTGCCGTCCCGCCTCCTGGAAGCGGTGACAAAGCCCGAGGCCGCTGGGCCGCAGGGTGTGAGCGCGTTGCTCCCCCCGTCGGTGGGTTTCCCGCCCACGGCCGGCCACGCTGCGCCTCGGCCTGGCTGTCGGTGCCGCGACCCCCGCGGCATCATTGTCCTTCTCGGCGTCCCCAGCCCTGTTGTGTCGTGATTTTTCCCAGGCCGTGGGCGCTGCGAGACTGCGCCGGTCGGGCAGCTCCGGAGAGCGCAGCACGAGCTCGGCCTGACGCTGCCTGGCGCCCGGGTCCCCGCGCTCCGCCTCCGCCTCCGCCTCCGCCTGCGCCCCAAGGCCCAGAGCCCAGTCACCCCTGTCACAGCGCCGGGAACACGGGGCGACGCCCGGGCTGGAGGCTCAGGCTGACCACTTCTTAAATTTGCAACTTGAAAAAAAAACGACTTTGAAAATAAGAAAATATTTACCCTTTCGGGTCTTCTCTGTAAAACAAGATTATGTACGTGCGCTCCGCTTCAATTCATATGAAATGAGGATTATGAACCTTTAGCTATTCATGTATTGATTCATTCATCCACTCACTTGATAAGTTGGAATTTGTTTGTTCTATACAATGAAAAATGTTCATAAACAATGGTTTAATTTCTTAATATATATTTTTTTCCAAATAATCTTACTTTAAAGAAAAGTGAAAATTGGCATTTTCAATAATTAATTTGCTTCCTATAAACAAGTATTAATGATACACAATGATGCTGTCCAGTGTGGCATTTGCACATAGCCAGGCTCGGTGCCCTGCTCACCTCCAGCCTCCGTTTTCCTCTGCCACTGCACGACCCCGCGACCCTTACCATCACTGCTTCGCCTTCAGAGCCAGGCCTGCTTTTTCTAGCTTCCACGTATGGGAGAGAACACACAGCTTGTCTTTCTTACTCTGTCTGGTTTATTTCAATAAATATCCTCCAGTCTCTTCCATTTTGCTGAAAATGACAGGATTTCACGCTTTTTATGACTGAATAGTATCCCACTTGTTTAGGTGCTGCATTTTCTCTATCGGTTTATCTGTTAATAAGCTCCAAGACTGATTGCATGTCTTCGTTTTTGTGAATAGTGTCACAGTGGACATGGACATGTACACGTTTCTTTTGAGTGCTGATTGCATTTCTTTTAGGTGTGTATAAGGAATTGGAGATTTGGATCGTATGGCAGGTTTATTTTAGTTGGGTTTTTTGTTTTATTTTATTTCATTTTGTTTTCTCGTACTGGGGATTGAACTCAGGATGTTGTACCTGACAACAGTAAGCTATGTCCTCTTCCCTATTTTTACTTTTTTTTGAGACAGGGTCTTGCTTTGTAGTTCAGGCTGGCCCTGAGCTCACTATGGAGCCCAGGCAAGCCTCGAACTCAGCAATCCTCCTGCCTCTGCCTCCCGAGTGCTGGGATGACAGGCGTGAGCCACCACGCCCGGCACTGTGGTATGTGGTATTGATGGCTGGTGGGCGTGAGTCTCCACGCCCAGCATTGTACGTGGTCACCAGGAATCAAACTCAGGACCTTGTGCTTGTGAGGCAGGTGCTGGAACCACTGAGCTAAATCTCCGGCCCCCTATTTTTAGTTTTTTGAGGAATCTCTGTACTCTTCTTCACAAAAGTTTTAGTAATATATACTCTCACCAACAGTAAATAAAAATTCTCTTTTCTCTATATTTCGGCAGTAGTTTTTATAACAGATATTCCAACTAGGATGAGATGTTGGTATCTCACTCTAATTTGATTTGCATTTCATTGATGGCTATGAGTGGGATTACATCATATTAAAATAATTCTGCACAGTAAAGGAAGCAGTCAGCAGAGTACAGAGATAACCTACAGAATAAGGTAAAATGTTCACTATTTTTCTAGCAAAAAGTTAATACTCAGAATACATAAGGAACCAAAAATTTAACAGCAAAACCCCAAATAATTTACTCTAAAATGGCCATATGACAAGAATAAACAATTTCAAAACAAGAAATACAAATGACAAGCAAAAATTGGTAGCTTTAATAAATTCATTATAAGTCACTTTAAGAACAGAGTTGAGATAGTAGGTTTTTGGCTCTACCTATTTATTTTGTGTTAAATTACACTGATTCTGAAGTATAAGAATTTCATGTTTGAGTCATTTATACTCAAAGCAAATACCTTGAGGACATACTCACAAGGGGAGTAAACAGGTCACAGATGTGTAAATATCAAATCTTTTCTG
>PVIC010046221.1:0-14322 GCA_004025085.1 Thryonomys swinderianus
AGATAAATAAATGAATTTGATGCTGGCAAAATGAAAGGATGGTGGAGGGAAGGAGAAAAACATGAATTGAGATATACCCATTCCCTACAATGAATGTAATCATTGTGGACTGCAAATACGTGCTAAGGCAAATTAAAGAGAGAGAAAAAGAGAGAGCCTGGACTGGGGGGCTCTGTGGGACGGGCTACCCCAGGACCTTTCTGGCCTCCTCCGCTTGGGCCCTCTGCTCTACAAGTCCACCTCCGGGTCCAGCTTTAGGGACAGGCCGAGTCCGGGGCAAGGAGGACCCTCCCCTCTCCTTCTCCCTCCCCACCCTGTCTTCATTTATAAAAGTTGGGGGCGGCCTGGGGGACACACATCGCATCTTTCTCCCTCCGGTCTGCCTGCCTGAAGCTCTTCGAAGAGGAGCTAAGCCTTTCAGACAACTGCACTAAAGATGTGCGCAGGGCTCGGGGCGCCCAGGGGCCCGAGGGGCGGGGCAGACGCGGTTCCTCGGGGGCGGCAGAGGCCACCTGTCACCGGCCTCCCCCCGTGCTGGGACACACAGCGGCTTTTCTTGTTAAACTCGAACTGGGCCACGAGCTTGCATTTCTGCAAAACCCGCTCCGGTGCCATGTTTCCTCTTTCCCAGTCTGACTGCGTTCTGCTCTTCCTCTGGATTTCTCTCTAAAATGGAAAAGCACCCCCCCCCCCCAACTGCTTCACATCTCTTTTGGAAGAAAGTTGAGCTTTCCGGAATTTTGGCTGTCTTCAAAAGCATTCAAATTCAGTGCTCCCAGTATCTCTGCCAACTCTCCTCTGTATATAAAGAGAGAGAGGAAAAAAAAAAACCTTAGAATTCGCTTCCTTGCTGCTACCGCTCTGGTCCCTGGCAATGCTGCTCCGACAGGAAGCCATGCGGGCAGGAGCGGCCTCCCTGCTAGGGAGCCTGCGCCTCTGCCAGAGCTTGGGAAGCTCCGAATTCCTTCCAGAAAAAGCGAAAGGGAAACCCCTCCCCTTCAGTCTGTACTGCTTCTGTGGCTGAAGCTGCTGCTGTCTGGCAAGAACGCACGGCAGGTTTAACCTCGCGGGACGGAGCCATGTGCGGCCCACCTGTCCGGGATCGAACTCACTGCCCCGGCTCACAGGAGCTGCGGCGCCGCAGGGACGTGGGGGGAGACTCGCCAGACACTCTCAGGGGCACATCCCGGCCCGAGCCGTGAGGGCACACAGCTGGCACTGGGGAGCGGCCCAATGGAGCGTCTGCTGGGCATCCAAGTTCTCCAGGACCCTGGCACAGTAGCAACGAGGAGCCCGAGTACCTGGCCCTATGTCTCTCGTGCCCAGCAGAACTTTTCTGAGCTACAGTCTGCCTGCAGAGAATACTTCATCTGACAGTGATTGTTTGCAGAATCAGAGCTGGTGATACTGTCCACTATCTCGTGTTGCACCTTGCATATAAAACCAGTTGAAGTTTTCTGGTATGCAATTGTTGCCAGCAAACATTTTGTCTCTGTAGATAAAACTCTTGAGCAAAAAGGAAAATTAAGCTAATTCATCACATTTCCCAATAAGTCTAGGATGACAGGCAGCTTAATGTTAAATTCATTGTTCAAATATTCTCATCTGCTCAAGCGAGGGGCCTTGGATCTATTTTTTCCCCCTCTCTACTCCTTAAAAAACAGGGCTGTTTGTCCCTCCATCTGTCTGTATTTTCATCCATCCATCCACACATCCACGTATCCATCCATTCATCCTTGAGGGAGGCGCTGATTTTAATCTGTATTCATGCCCAAATTCTTGACAGAAGCAAATATAAACTTAAAACCAACCCCTCAGGTTGTAGAAGAAATGGCCCTTTCAAACTTGCAGTAACTTTTCCATATTGTCACACTCGCACATTTTCTAACAGTGAGGAGTGGAGCCAGAAGTCTCAGGGGCAGAGGAGGAAGCTGGCTTCCTTCTTCCTTCGTAGGATATGGCTTTGGGCGAGTGTGGAGGCCCGGAGCGGTGGAAATGACTGTCGGGTCAGGCCGGCTGCCTCGATCCCTCCCCCGAGGAAGGCCCTTGGCCAGTGCTCCCTGCTGTGTCCAGCCACCTTCTACTTTCTGGCCAGTTCCGTGAGTTCCCTGGTGCTTTGCCCACAGATTCTCTTTCTGCCTGTGCTCATACACCGAGTCTCTGGGGCTCACACCCAAGAACTCTGACTCATCTTCTCAGCAAACTAATTAGCTCAGTGACTCACTCACTCAACCAGCATTTCACGAGCAACACACCCCATGAGGAGGGAATGTGTGTTTTGAAAATAGATATTATTGACACAGGGCATGGGATAAAGGGGTGATATATGGACCTCCAAATAATAATATAAAGTGACTACTAAACTCCCAACCTCACAGAAGTCTAAAATCAAAGAATGAATTCTAGGAACAACGGAGGTTAAAAGCAGCAAAACTTTATTGAGAGAAAAATAGTTTGTGTCTAAGAAAGACAGAAAGTGGGTTGTTGATGGACCCTGTTTTACAAGGAAGTTATACAAAGCAAATCCACAAGGTGAGTCTGGTACAAATTGGAACAAAACTGTAGTCAAATATAAGTACAGGGCCAGAGATTTAGCTCAGTGGTTCCGCTGCCTGCCTAGTAAGCGCAAGGTCCCTGGTTCGATCCCAGTAACCACATACAATGATATGATCTTGGGCGTGGTGACTCACACCCACCAGCAATCAGTACCACACCCCACAGTGCTGGGTGTGTTGGCTCACATTTGTAATCCCAGCACTCAGGAGGCAGAGGCAGGAGGATTGCCGAGTTCAAGGCTACATAGTGAGCTCAGGGCCAGCCTGAACTACAAAGCGAGACCCGGTCTCAAAAAAAAAAAAAAAAAAAAGAAAGAAAGAAAAAATATATATATAAGTACAGTGGCTTAGGTAATATTGATCTAATGGAAAAATTATAGCATGGGTAGAAGATGGGGAAAAACTATGGTCAACAAACAAGATTACAAGTATAGTCCCTTAGGTGACATTGATTAAATGGGGATGTAATGGAGAGACAAGTCATACAGTAAGTACCTGTGGATTGCGCACGGATTTTCTCAGAGCAATGGGCTAGGCAGGTTCTGGTCTCCACCTAGGGTGACTGATGCCTATTTAGAATATCCATCACTGCTGTGGATCCCTAGAGGAAGTATGTAGGTGTGGTCAATTTTCGTTGTCTGGAAGGCTGATCTTTAATGAATGCACTCCGGCCACATGTGTGATGGGTTCCTATCTTCTGCACTGACATCTTCAAGGGCCCAGCCCTGTCTGATTGCCTATAATATTTTTAATTAAATTAGCTGTCTATAATAGTATAACTTAGTGTTTGGCATTTAAAGTGGTATCTTATGATTCTCTATGACCCCCTTGCAGGCAGTGGAGTCAATATTTCATTTCAGGTCCTGCAAGATTTGGAGATCTGATACCTGGGAAAAAGCTCCTCTCTTCAGTGACCCACCCAGCGGAATGAGGTGTCTGTCCGGGAGCCCAAAGGCCCTTCTTCTGCCTGGCCTGAACGAGACCTTTGCAAAGCAAACCGGCTGCTCTCAGAGAATACTAGGCTGTTTCTCAGTAAGCAGAACAGATAGTCACAAGACAACCTCCCCAGCAGCTGAAAAGTCCATATCTGTCTGCACACCAGGGCTGCCAGTCCCTAGACCCTCAGTCATAAACATTGCATCCCAGATTCCTCAGCCCCTTCAATACCTACATAAACATGATTTTCTTTCTGAGCTGCTGCCAATACCTATCTCTCAACGTCAGCCCATCCCCACACAGATGTAATATTCTCTGCCCTTCCGAGTCAGCTGCTGACATCTATCCCCAGTCTCAGTCTCTGTTCACTGGAATAAATCTTTTTCTTTACGAAACCTGTCTCCTCCTGAGTGGTTTCAAACACGCCATTTGAACAGAAGCTTTTGAGAGATTCGACGTGGGGGCATAGCAAGAGGTTCTGGGTGACAGCGTGTCCCTGTCTCATTAGCACAAAGCCACACTCACCGCCCTGCTGTGTCACCATCATTCATGTTCCTTTATGCTCTTGAGCTGATTTTACAAAGGTTTCTTGGCACTATAGAAAGAAAGTATAACCAAACTAAGTCATCACAACAAGATCTTGGCCACGTTCATTGGAAGCCTCGGTTTTAAACCAAAGGCTACGTTTGGGGTAGTTCCTTCCCCAGTCACTGTCAGGGTGCCCCTTGATGGAGAAGGCTCATCTTAGACACACTGAACTATCAATTAAGTCACCTTCTGATCTTGCACAGGAGCAATTTGTAGGTGATGAAACAATAATCACAACAAAAAACATGTTCCGTAATTGGTCCTTCCTGCTCCACGTGAGATGGAATAGACGAGGCGGAATCAGGCATGAACCCAAGGCCTTAAGTCAACAAGCCAAGCCCTGATGGCATCCTCTTGATTGCATCCTGTAATCCTCAACTACGCTTCTCTCTTATTTTCATTTCATTTAACATTCAGGTTTTTCTTTCCATGTCCGATATGCCAACGGTTGGTTTTTCTTCTTTGACTAAAACAAAATGACTTTCCTTCTTCATATAGATTGGGGAGTTTGGTATTAATAAAACCCCCACATGCTCAGCCCCTTTCCCTTACCTATTTGCTGCTTACAATGAAACTTTTTTCAATGAATATCTAATGAAGGTAGCTGTTAAATAAAAATGAATGTTACATATAAAATTGTGAAATGTTATTTTCTACCTTGTACAGGAAAAACATATCAGTGTGGAATGTATAATTTATAGTTGAGCTAGAAGGCTACGGTCACTTAAATAGTGTCAGTCAAGGAGTAGGCAGGAAACCTAAAGTCACCCAGGAAAGTGGGGATATTTTGGGGCTTGTGAGATAGTTCTCAGAAGCTCAGTGTCTTTGCTGAGTCAGGCCCTTAGAAAAACCAGCTTGTGGGTTTGAATTTTTGGCTCACTCCCTCCAAATGAGAGGAATGATCTCTTCTCATGAATTCATTGGACTGAGTCTTTTAATTCTAGTATGATGTGTGTTTTTTTTACAAGAACCTTTAAAATTAGCTTTAAAAGCAAATATAACAAGCTGCTGGGCTAGATATTACTTAGTCTATGGTATTACTTATGTATTACTGGGCTAGATATTACTTATGTATTACTTCTGTACGGTATTTTTAAAAAATATGAAATTTGCACATACAAATGCTAATTCCAACTTCTCTTAGAAGAACTTGCGACCTCAGGCTTGAATTTTCTCCTAGTGAAGGCTGATTGCTTCCCATGGCTGTAAACTCTGGGCTGACACAATCCCTAGAATTTTTGATATTTTTGTATCTAAACAGCCTCATTTAAATGGCTGGCTCCTGCTAACATGAGTTTGAAAGCTGTGTTACTCACTTTCAATTCATTTAGGAAATGTGTTTCCTCTGGACACTGACAAGTATTTACGTCTACTATAGCTCCAAGTGCCTTCGGGACATTGTATGTGGCATTTCGCGTGACATGATTGTATTTAATCCTCCCAACAACTATTTGGGAAATATAATTATTGTAATCACTTTAAAGATATGTTTCTGAACCTTGAGGAGGTTCAGAACCTTGAAGAGGTTTCTGAACCTTGAAGAGGTAGAATTTGCCCAAGGTCACGTAGATAGAAGCAGGGCTGGGTTTCAAACCTAAAGCCCTTGTCAACAGACAACGGAAGGAAGAGGGTATGCAGAGCTGATTTCCTCGAAGAAAAGAATCGACATGAGAGCATTAAAAGGACCCTGGGTCCAAGACCCAAGAATTATGACTGGTGTTTCTGAGGCTCAGGAGATGCCTTTTCCTTCCTCAGTTTTGGCTTTGCAATCTCTAAAGTGGAGGGAGAGGAGATGGCTGAAAGCCGTCTCCTGTGTTTGGTTCTTAATCTGAGAAAACACTTGTTCCTTTTCTTTTGCTCCCTCTGCTGGACGTGGAGCAAGAGAACATATCTGCGGCCGGAACTATTTTGGGTTTCACTGGATTACTTAGCAAGGGCTTGTCCTGTACAAGGTCACGGTGGCTTCTGGTGACCTGTGGAGGGACCCAGACCAGCAATGATTATGAGTCACTTTCTGCTCATCAGCCAGCAGAGACAACAATGAAGCTCTAAAGTAACTCAAGATCCTCTTGCAAGTGTGGAAATCATAGTCAGAAATGTGATAATAATCATGGAAATCTCCAGAACTAATACTGATGATAACTGACTGTATGCCAGACCCTGTCTTAAGCACTGTATCGACTTCCTTTCCCTGTGATCCTCAAGGCAGTCACGCAAAAGCTGTTGCGCATTGTCCTCACATTGTACTGTGAGGGAGGAGAGAACTCAAATCCTTATTTTCCGAGTGAACTGAGGCTCAGAGTCACACAGAAGCCGATGCATGGCTGAGCTAAGATGAGAAGCTGGCACAGAAATCTTCCTTCAATATTATTCCATTTAGTTTCTCCAATTTAAAAGCTGACTGGGGGGGTAGGATTAATATACCAATAAATAGCACAAGAAGGTAGATATTTTAAGGGTTGAAAGGGCCTAAGAGACCCTCTCATATAATTTCCCATCCAAAGAGAGGCCTGCTTATAGGACTGGGAATTATGTACTTAGCATTGAATCGAGACCTAGTTTTTTGTCGTTGTTGTTGTTGTTATTGTTTTTGAGACAGGGTCTCGCCTTGTAGTTCAGGCTGGCCCTAAGCTCACTATGTAGCCCAGGTGAGCCTCAAACTCAGCAATCCTCCTGTCTCTGCCTCCTGAGTGCTGGGATGACAGGCGTGAGCCACCATGCCCGGCACTATGGTATGTGGTATTGATGGCTGGTGGGCATGAGTCTCGGCACCCAGCATTGTATGTGGTTACCAAGGGATCGAACTCAGGACCTTGCGCTTGCGAGGCAGCTGCCAGAAACACTGAGCTAACCCTCCAGCCCTTGAGACCTAGTTTTAATCTTAATTTTGCTCCCTGGAGCAAAATAGCACGTATCTCTGTCCTCCCTCCAAGATTTTCAGAATAGCTCTTATGAATGCATAATTCATCCCATTAAGGCTAAAACTCCAAGTTGGTCTATCTTTCATG
Source organism: Thryonomys swinderianus (assembly GCA_004025085.1). NCBI lineage: Eukaryota > Metazoa > Chordata > Mammalia > Rodentia > Thryonomyidae > Thryonomys > Thryonomys swinderianus. The sequence continues at coordinate 7,088 of PVIC010046221.1, forward strand.
TCAGACATGATTTTGAATAAGACTCACTATACATCTGTTTGCTTCCTCGGAAGGTGGCTTCAAGTTAGTGACACCTCCAGATATTTGTGTCCCTGTGTAGCCTGTCCCATCCCTCACTGAATTTTGTCTGTTTTTGATCTATACAGAATATTGCAAAGGTGATTGATTTTAAGCCTTAAGGCTAGACAAGGTCTCGTGTGCTGTTGGAAACCAGCTACCCTGGAAGACATCTGCCTACCTGCCGAATAGGGACACTTCGTGCAAGATCCTGAAGAGGAACTAAGACACCACAAGTGTGAGCCAAGAACACCGCTGGAGATTCAGGGCCACAGGTCCCCACAGGGCTCCAGACCCCATTGCCAGCTTCCTGGTGTGCAGTACACACACAGAAGAGCCATCCAGCTGAGCCCCAGCAATTCACGGCACTGTAAAAGGTGATAACAAATAGGATTTTTAAAAAGTCACTGTGTTTGGATAACTTGTATATAGGAATAGATACTTTAAATAACCCTCCGGAGACTATTCCCAGAACGGATAAGGGTTTGTCTAATTTCAAAGGTGGAAACAATGCCTCTGTTTATCTTGACACTATCACGGTCCTGGGTTTAATCTACACTTAGCTGTCATGACATTATATTGAATTATAGTTAACTATAAATCCCTAGCGTGTGTCTTGAACTGGTGTCTAGGTGTCTCTCCTCAGTTTCTTCCTAAATGCTGGTATGTATCTAAATAAACAATTTAATATCTTTCCTTGATAATTTTTATCTTGTCTATTGTGATTTTTATTCTAGTTTGATAAGATTTGAAAATTGTCATCAACCCAGTAGTTTTGTTATCTAATATAATAATGTGTTCCTTTGCGATTTGACAAATATGTCATACACATGTTATTCAAGTCACTGATAAAATTGTTGCATAGAAGGTATAAATTCCATATTTTGTCAGGGCACTGGAGACTTCTTTCTGCATAACTTTATTTTATTTAAAATTTTTTTTTTGAGACTGGGTCTCTCTTTGTAGTTCAGGCTGGCTCTGAGCTCACTATGTAGCCCAGGCAAGCCTCGAACTCAGCAATCCTCCTGTCTCTGCCTCCTGAGTGCTGAGATGACAGGTGTGAGCCACCACGCCTGGCTGCGTAACTTTTGATACAGGAATTGAATAATACTTAGGAAATGGTCCTTCCAGCTACAAGTCTGTCTGAGCTCCTGTCCACCGAACTTAACGTTTCTCTTTCGCTTCCTGATGACACTGTGGTGAATTCGCTGAAGTCAAGCATGTTTGGTCTCTAGCTCTTCCCTGTACTTCTAGGGGAAAACTCTCCAATGAAGTGGTTTAAATTTAGCCTGACATGACTGGCTGCTAATCAGCTCATGTTGGTGCCTAATGAGCACCACTCACCCCTTGCATGATCACGAATAATTTAAAGCACTTGAAGCACACAATTTGATAGTCAGATGGACCTGCACTGATATTCTAGATCTTTTCTTTGTGAACCAGAGCAAATCACTCAACTTTGCTCTCTCAGTTTTTTCATTTGTGAAATGAAAATAATGAGTTGGATGATCAAAACATGACAATGTATGGACAGCACTTGGCACTGGGTACCCAGAACGTGTGGAGGTCCAGCACCGTCACTGTGGTTATTGTGGCCAATTGTTCTTCAATCCGTGGCTTTAAAAAGTGACCTCTTTCTTCCCCCTTCTCTGGAAATGGAATAGCTTGTGCCTGTCTGAAGTCTTCGGTATCGAAGACAATGGCAAAAATAACGGCAGTGCTGTTTTCTGCCTGTCACCTGCTCATACTATCTGCCCAAACTGGGGTCTGTTCTGCAGTCCCCCTTTGTTTTGCTCCAGACATTGATTAAAATGCACCCTCCCACTCCTGCCTGATGCACATCTTTTGTGGCCCTGCGATGGTTCGAGTGACTCAGCTTTCGAGGCTCCCTCAGTCATTCTGCGAGCTGCTACTTCCTACGACCCACGCGCCACACTGTGTGCCGATCTCTCATCACCAGGACAGGCCTGTGTCAGACCGAGAGGTCGCGTATCTCTGCTAAGATGGGGAAGAAAATGGGCCCACAGAAGCCATGGGGTGTTGTGTTAGGAGCCAGATTTGGGGAAACTGAGGTACACCCTGGTCGTGGGAGAACCGGGGCACAGGGAAGGCAATGAGACACAGTCGCAGTAGTCAAGGCCGGGGACCCAGTGACATGGGTTCCACAGGGCTGGCACGGCGGGAAACGCGGACTCCCCTCTACCTCCTTCTGACGTGGGCCCTGATCCTGCGTTCATGCGGAGTCCTCACAGTCCATGGCCGCCCAGCAGAGGAAGTCTCCATCCTGCCCCCGCAGACTCAAGGTGGGGGCTAAAGTGCTCTCCCAGAGAGCAGCCAAGATGGCTGCAAACTGCTGAGGTCATTCCGTCCTGGCAAGCCTTTCCCTGGCTGACTTCTGAGCCTTTTGAGAGGTGCCCTGGAAAGGCTGGTCGGGAAGCCTGTCAGGTGTCCTCCTTCAGACAGGCGGATGATGTCCGCGAGCCAGGTCGCTAATGACTCTCTGAGAACGTACGATGTCAGGCTAAGGGTGGAACGTCCCTGGGAAGAGCGGAGAGAGAGACAGGGACGGCTCAGTCATTTCCTATCCTTTTAACGCTGCAGCTCTCTGGCCGCCTGGACTGTTAGCTGTCCTTCACTGTCAACCAGAAGCCATTTAGGAATCTCGCTATTTCTTAAATGTTTAAAACTGAAAAATAATTCAAGTAATTTTCTGAAGGAGATGGAGAAATAAAACTCACTACAGTCCCACTTCCTGGAGAGAGTGTCTGTTAAAATCTTGGAGCACATCTTAGCTGGCTTCTTTCTCCTCTTATTCCCTCCCTCCCTTCTTTCTTTTTCTCTTCCTTCTCTTTATTGCTTTGAACCTCCAGAGCAAGGAGTTATTTATACTCTTCATTCGTGACACATTAGCACTTGCAGGTCCTTGATTCGCTGTGTTTTTGATTGTTTTGTCCTTCCCTCCTGAGTTTACTCCTGTCCTGCTCTTGGGAGGCATCTTAGGATGGTGTGTTCTTACAACCGTGTGCACCGTTAAGGAATATGTTGTAATTATATTATATTTCTGATGGGCATAAATGATACTTGCTGTAGATCTTGTTCTGTTTCTTACTATTTTGTATCTCCACACTTTTGTGACAACCAAGCTGGATTATCCGCCTGACTGGCTTAAAAGCCACAGAGGGCATTAGTAAAGCGCACTTCTGGGTGCTTGGGGTGAATCATGGAGGCGTGCGTGGCCTTAGGGACAATATCTGGCCCCTTGTTCTTTTCTTTCTGGGGCTCTTGCTCTTCTCTGCTTTCCAGCTTCCATGAAGTGTGGACTTTTACTGGGCCACTTCCTTCTGCCGTGATTTTCATGCCTTCGAGCCAGCCAGCCATGGACTAAAAACCTCTGCAACTGTGCGCGGAAACCCGTTTCCTCCTGGAAGATGTGGGTGTTGGGCATTTGTTCATAGCCATGAGAAAGCTGACCAATGCACTTTCTGTCATCTATGTATGGTGCAGTTTGTCTGTCCGCTCGCTGAAGGCCAGTTACTGCACTGTATTGGAGAGAGTGCGTTCTCCACATGGCGTTGATTTATCCCACTAGTAACAGGTTCTAGGTTGCCCCTAACGATCTGATGCTCCAAACAACACAGTCAATGTTCCATGCACAGTCCTGAATAGACCTGATTACTAGAGCTGAATAGACGGGAGTGTGACTGCTGGCTCCTGGAGTTCATACATTCAATGTCACTGAGTGCCCCAAATTGTTTTTTGCTTTTTTCAATTATGAGAAGATTCACATACATAAACATTACCCTTTGAAAGTGCACAATTCAGTGGTTTGTGCACTCTCAGAGACAAAGAATCATCATCTAATTCCAAAATGCTTGCATCATTTCCCAAAGAAACTCCATAAAATCATTCCCACGTTCATTGTCCCTGGCATCTGGCCACTACTGATCTATTTTTTTGTCTCATAGCCTTGTCCATTCTGGACCCTTCATATAAATATAATCATATCATTTGTAATCTTTCATGTCTGGCTCCCCCCCACACACTTAGCATACTGTTTTCCAAATTTACTTGGACTGTAGCATGTTAGTACATCTTTCCTTTTTATGTGCAAATGATTTTCCATTGAATGGAGCTACTACCTTTTATTCATCCATCCATCAGTCAATGGATGTTTTTAGATTGCGTTTGCATTTTTTGCAATTATAAATAATACTGGTATATTTCAGATATTATGCTATGATACTCAACACTAATGTACAGCATATTCTTTTCATTCTCTTGGTGTATGCTTTAGAGTAGAGTAATTGCTAGGTAATATGTTTACTTAATCATGGAGGACCTTTGGTCAGAGAACATACTTAACATGATTCAGTCATTGTAAACTTGCCGTGTCTCGTCTTGTAATGTAACACAAAATTTTTCATGGAGAATAGTCCATGTGAGAAGGTGTGCATTCTGTTCTTGTTTGGCTCAGAGTTCCATGGATATTGTTATGTCTGACCGGTTTATAGTGTTTTCTGAGTCTTGAATTTCTTTGTTGACCTTCTGTTTAGTTGTTTAGTCCATTATTAAAAATGAAATAACTTCTACTGTGGAATTACCTGTCTGTCCTACAATTCTGCCAGTTTTGAATTGTGTGTTCAGAGCCTCTGTTGTTAAGTATACCTATGTTTACGTTTGTTGTGTCTTCTGAATGGCTTAGTCCATGTATTATTTTAAGATGTTCTTATCTCTAGTAGCAGTCTGGTCTTAAGGCCTGCTTTGTTTGATAGAAACGTGGTCATGCCAGCTCTCTTTTGGTTAAGGTTTGCGTGGTATAATCTTTTGCATTTTTTAACTTTCTACTCATGTAACTTTCAACCTGAAGTGCATGTCTTATATACAGCTAGCATTGGTTCACTTTTTTATATCCCACTTTATCAATATTTCTTTTCTGAGAGGAATGTTTAATTTGTTTATATTACATATAAGTACTGGTAAGGTAGAATTAATGTCTGCCATTGCTATTTGTTTTCTACATATCTTAAGCATTTCATTCTTCTATTCCTGCTTTTCTCCCTTTTGTTTTGTTAATTAGATCTTTTCTCATTGACTATTTAATTATTTCGCTGTATGCTTTATTTTCCCAGTGATTGATTTGGAGATTATAATTAATCTCTTAATGTACAAAAATTTAATTTGGATTGATATCAACTAAACCTCAATATTATATGAAACCTCGCTCTTATTACAGCCTCTTCTCTCCCCTACATTCCCAATATTTTTGTTATACAAACTATATATTTATATATGATAGACCCATTAGTTGTGACTCCTAAGTTTTGCTGTATGCCGTTATCTTTTGTTTTTGTTTTTTTTTTTTGCTTTTTAGAGACAGGGTCTCACTTTGTAGTTCAGGCTGGCCCTGAGCTCACTATGGAGCCCAGGCAAGCCACCATGAACTCAGCAATCCTCCTGTCTCTGCCTCCCGAGTGCTGGGATTACAGGCGTGAGCCACCACGTCCGGCATTGTGGTATGCGGTGTTGATTGCTGGTGGGCGTGTCTCCACGCCCAGCATTATATGTGGTTACCAGGGATCGAACTCAGGACCTTGCGCTTGCGAGGCAGGCACCGGAACCACTGAGCTAACCCTCGGGCCCTGTATGCCGTTATCTTTTAAGTCAGACCATGGGGGAAAAGAATTACAAATGAAATATACATATACTGCCTTTTATATTTCAGTCTGAAGTTGCCTCTACCAGTTTCTTTATTTCTTTACATGGATTCGAGTTATGAGATAGTATGATTTCATCTTGAAGTATTTCCATTGGTGTTTCACAGGATAGGTTGCTAGGTTCTTCCTTCCTTCCTTCCTTCTTTCTTTCTTTTTAAAATTGAATTCTTTATTGGTATATATTATATACAACTTACAACACACACAACATTGGGGAATTTAAACCAGTATATTACACAAGTTAATTGTCATTTTTACCTACATCCCTACCTACCCACAGCCCCCCACCTCTTATATACATGCTCTTTTATTTTCTTGCAGAATCATATTAATTCTTTCCCCTCATTACATTCCCACATCAAATTCCCTTTGGATATTTCCTATTTTACAAAAACCATCATACATTCTAGAACCCATTTACATTTATAAGTTCTCACACCAAAGAAAAGATCTGGTATTTGCATACCTGTGATCTATTTATTTCACTTATTAGTGTGTCATCCAGGTGTATCCATTTGCACATAAATGAATGAATCTTATTCTTTATGGCAGAGTAATACTCCATTTATTAAAAAACCCACATCTTTATCCAGTCTCCAGATGATGGGCATTTGGGGTGTTCCAAGAATGGGCTAACATGAACTGAGCTGCTATGAACAGGGGTGTACACATGTCTTTCCCATGTGATTTTTAAAATTCCTTTGAGTGTATTCCTAGCAGGGAAATAGCAGGTTTGAATGGGACCTCTAGTCCTAGTTTTCTGAGGAATCTCTACACAGATCTCCACAATGGTTGCACAAATCAATCCCACCAACAGTGGAGAAGGGTTCCTTTCTCCACACAGCCTCATCAGCGTTTATTGTTGGTTGATTTTGTAATAGCAGCCATTCTTTGTGGAGTGAGATGAAATCTCAGTGTTGTTTTCATCTGTATCTCTCAAATGACCAGTGACGAACATTTCTTCATATGTTTCTTGGCTGCTTTGACTTCTGCCTCTGAGAAATGTCTGTTCATTTCAGATGCCCCTTTTTGAATTGGGTCTTTAGACTTGAGGAGACTGATTTGTTTAAGTTCTTTATATATTGTAGATAGTAGCCCTCTGTCTGACAAATAGCTAGTAAAGACTTTTTCCCATGTTGTTAGTTGTCTGTTAGTGGTGCCAGTGGTTTCTTTTGCTGTGCAGAAGCTTTTCAGTAGGATGAGATCCCATTTGTTGATTCTTTCTGCTAGTTCTTGTGCTATAGAGGTTTTATTCATAAAGTCTCAGCCTAAGCCAATGTTTCCAAGAGTTTTACCTAACCCGTTTTCCAGCATGTTTATTGTTTCTGTTTTAATGTTTAAGTCTCAAATCTATTGTGATTTTAGTTTTGTGCCTGGTAAAAGAGGTCTAGCTTTAGTTTTTGGCAGGTTCCTTCCTTCCTTCCCTCTATTTCTCTCCCTCTCCCTCTCCCTCCCTCCCTCCCT